>JAXGGA010012815.1:0-37409 GCA_038373865.1 Uloborus plumipes | reverse complement strand
TTAAAACTATTTTTTTACAACTATACAAATGAAATAATTCATTTTGTCTGGACTGTTTGAATATTTATTGCATTAAATATAACTTACCGTTTTTATCTACATTTAAATAGTAGTTTTAAGGTTCAATCAAATTTTTACATCTTTATGTGTGTCTAAAGCATTGTAATATAAATAAACTTTTTAAAATGAGGCATAAATTTGTGTAACTTTTTATAATTATTATTATTATTATCAAATCTAAAGCTGAAGAGTATTTCATTTCTGTTTTTGAATTAAAAATATTTTTTTTATTATTCAAAAAAAATTTAATAGCCAATGCCTCACTACTATTGTTTGTGCTTTTTAACCCCTCTACAAATGGGCAGTCCCAGACTATGGGCGAGATATCTCGTCAAGAACAGCAAGGTGGTTAAAAGTGTTATTTCAAGTCTCTTAATAAAATTAAAAAATATTTTTCATGCTTTTAAAGTTATTTATTTAATTTTTAAATTTTCACTGTAAAATCATTTCCAATTGTATTTTCATAATATTACTTTGAAATTATTTAAGGCTTGGGAAGATACTTTCATGAATTGGGAAGCAGCTACAAAACTTCTTGTGAGCTACCCAAAGACAAAGTTGGAAGAGGCGCAGATTTGTGAAGGCTTTCATAGAACTATGGGAAGCGGAGGGCATCTCACCAGAGTACAGAACATGAACTAGAGGTGCTTATCTATACCTTTGTGCTTGACTAACTATTATATTACATATATACTATTTGTTTAATATAACTCAAATGTACTTGATGTTTTTTGAACTTAATTTATGTATAAAATATTTTAATTAATGAAATGAATAATCTTATGCATTGTTGAAATATTTCTTAAAAATTCTAAGATTAATCTCCTGTATGGAGCGTTTCCATTTACGAATTTGACATTGAGACAAGTTGTGCATGATTGTCACTATCTGATATTGTGCACTCAAAATGCATTAACTTAGTCTATGCACTTTTCCACCTACCAATAAACCCAGTAGCAGAAATTGCGAAACGCGAGACGTACGTCGCAGATTTTGCAGCGGTCTGCAGATAATTTTCAAAAGAAGGGGAAGGAAAATCAAATACAGCTCAACGAAAATTGAGAGAAAATAACTGTCTTTGGTCAGCCAAACAGTGATGCTGTACATCGTCAAAACAAATGAAATTATCTCATGTTTTGTACTTTCATTATACATTTTACATTACCATCCTATTAGAAGTAGCAGTGGGAAAGGCCCTGCTTTATTCTTATACACTATTTATCTACTGGCTACTACTCCTCGTTATAAGGACCTTTTTCTATGGGAGGGAGACGGTCGTTGTCGTTATATCAAACGTGGACTGTATTTGCAATTCAGTGAAGACAATTTGGTGTGGTATGTAAGTAATCAATAGAATTTTCTAAATCAAATATTTAAATATTTATGGTTGGTTAAAAATATTTCCGACTCCTTAAAAGCGCATGATGTTAAGAACGTTATGTTTCTTCTCTTCAATCAGTATAGTTTAACTGGTGTTTTCTGAGAGATTTTGCAAAGGGACAACTTATCGGTAGCGAATGTGTTAAAAAGTCCTTAAATACTCCTCAATTTGAGTTTAAAAAAAAGAAGGAAAGAGAAAACTAATAAAAATGGTGCAGATTATTTCCAACTGCCCGAATCGGTGTCTCAGACTGGCTAGAAAATTTCTGCTTCTGGGCCAATAAAATGATGATTCTGTTGTCTCCTTCAAGCCAATTTCATGTACAGTACCATTTTTTATCGGAAGCACATGTCGAAGATCTGTGGCATACGAAAAAATATTTGTTGAATGCAATAACAGAGTAATGTGGACAACACAGTAGCATACTTATAATTGTAGTATTATGTGTTGATTTTTGCGGTTTTTGTGTCGTTAAGTGGCTAAGCGCTCTTAAAAGGAAAATTAATGTAAGTGTTTAAAAAAGTAATTCAATAGTACACAATTTAACTCTTCCAAAATTTTGTGTGTTTATAAGGTTTTAAAAATTA
This sequence comes from Uloborus plumipes, assembly GCA_038373865.1. NCBI lineage: Eukaryota > Metazoa > Arthropoda > Arachnida > Araneae > Uloboridae > Uloborus > Uloborus plumipes. Next base: position 35,381 of record JAXGGA010012815.1, on the reverse strand, counting down.
CAAAATATTTAGCAATGAAAAAAGTGAAGAATTTTGAATGATTTATCTACAATCTAGATGGTACTTAAGTGTTTACAAACTGTTCTGTGCTTAAATATCCTGTAGCAGTTTATGTGCTTTTCTCAAGGATGCTCATCTAACCTTAGAGCAATGATGCACTGCCCTCTCCCCCCCCCTAATACCCCAAAGACCTGCCTCTCCAAGAGCAAAATCGCCATCAAAAGAAGAAAACAATGCCCCTAAAACAACTCCCTTAAAATTTCAATGGCATTGTCTGCACCATGACCCTCCTGGGGATAGAATAGTGCTTCCTGTTTTTTCCTGGGGTTGTCCTTTTCGTGGTAAAGCTTTTGGAAAAGGCTGTATGTCTTCATGGGTCACAAGTCGACATTTCGTTGGAGCAGATTGCACTAGTAGGGATTCAAGGTTCACTCTTTCCAACGCTAACACTAGGGACATTTTAAGCATTATTACTACCCTTTCCAGAAGTAGGTACAGTTTCAACACCAGCATTCTCCCTACTATTAGAAGGAACTGCAGGTAGGTCTGTATAGGTATCTAAAACTATATAATGTCATGTCAACATCATGGAGGGGTAAATTGGCATAGATTACTGGCCTATGCCAAGATACCTTTAGCTGACTATTCCAACTAACCCCAAAGGCATTTTTTAGAAAACAAAGCGGCGCTGCCCGAAATACAAACGGCTGGGAATGCAGTAACTGCATCAATCCTCAGACTATTAGTCACTGTATTCACCATAAACTTGGAGTACTTGAACAAAAATTTTATGGGTACTGAAAAACGAAAAGTAAATCGAAAAAAAAAAATTACTTACCTATACTCGGTTATTTTTAAATAGGCGTATCAAGTTTAGAGATTTTACGTCTTCTCCATGGAAACTGTACGAAAGAAAACAGTTCCACTTTTTTTTTATGCACTGCTGTTGAGGCATTTCATTTGTTTTATGTTTATCGAATCAGGCTTATGCTTTTATTTATATCATCATATCTCAGTTATTTCTAATTGTTTTCTAACAAATTTAGTGCTAAATAGTTTGTTTTAGCAAGACCTGCCATCATGAGTAACCGTTACATAAGAGCTAATATTTAGAAAAGTGCCAATTTGAGTCCCAAGTGAATTTTCACTAGTATTTCAATAAGTAGTTAAAAAAATAACTTTCCCCAGAAAGAAGATAAGGTTCTGCTTTTATTTCATCTAATAACATCAGAAAAAAAATTTTTTCTTCAGAAAATATTGTTTTTATATATCAAAAATCAGATCTTTAACGTGTCCCCAGTAACAAAGCTAAGCATGCAAACAGGTCATGCGCACTTTCTAACTTCCCAAAAAAACGCACTTGCACAAAAAACGATTCTACTTTTACCCCTTTGTTAATATTTTACTTCAGTTTTGTTTTAATCGATTTCTGATTTTCTAGCCGATGCGAAATAAGCGTGTCCCATGTTCCGCCGTCAGAGTGGTAACAATAACTTCCGATCTATGTTTAGGCTCCCAAAATCATTTCCTGCACCTATACCACGTGATACTGAGTACCTGGTGGAATGTTTTATCGAATCGTAATTAAAAATTTGCATTTCTGCATCTAAAATTGTAGGTAAGATTTTTTAAAGTGATTTTATAAAATGTGTGTCATTTGAGTCATCAGATCGGAAACACGCTCTAAAATGCGCAGTTTTTATTATTTTAAAAACTATTTTATATATAAGTACAGTCCTTTATTACAAATGAAAAAACCACGTGTTTGATTTTGGTTTAGTGAGGTCGACTTGGAAATTAAAAAAAAAAAAACTTTGTCAGTTTGTCAGATCGGTAACAGTCAGAGCGATAACATTGAAAAACAGCGAGTATGTTACCGAACTAACTCACACGTTTCAGAATTATAAAAAGCAAAAATCACAGGTTTTAGCCATATATATTGAATATTTTTGTTCTTAAAAAATTAAAAGCAATGAGTTTTAGTACAATTGCTTAATTTGTGGTTTGTATGACCTAACAATAGAAGTTAGTAAAATAAGAAAAATTGACACTGCAGAAATTAAGTTAATTAATTATTATTTTATTCATTTTTTTGTGTTTTTGGTGCTTCAATTTCTCATAACTTCGCTAAATAACTAGATAATAACTAGCATGCTAAATTTGAATTTCTGATCAAGAAATTAAATTTCCCGCAACTAATTAAAGAAAAGCAAGCAGCAGAGTTGTGTGTTGAAAAAGTTGAAGTTGTGTGTTGTTTTAAAACAAAACAAATGTTTTATTAGCTTGGATTTGGTAATCTCATAATTTATTTTATGTAAAAACCTTATCGCTCATTTTTATTTCCAAGAAATGCTTTTTTATAATGAAATTTGATTTTTTAGCCTAATATATATATTTTAATATAATTAATTGTATGTTAAAAATGCAAGGAAATGATATCATATTTAGAGATGTTAACGAAGACTGAAAGCATAAACTCAAATATGTAGCTCATATTAACATCAGATCTGTAACATTCATCAGATCTGTAACAGCTTGAAAGTGAGTAATCTAAGGAGAGGGTAAATAACTTCCTTGACCTCCCCCTTTTATTTTCTTGCATTTAGACCCAATTTAGACACAAAATCCAACATTAGTTTTTTTCTGCAAAAAATTTTTTTTTTTTTTCAGAAAACTCCAACTTCAAATTGGCACTTTTCTAAATATTGGCTCATAAATACTTCAAAAAGTATTTTATTAACGTTGATTGAATAAAAGTTTACACACAAAACAATTTTAATGGTTGCATTTAACCATTGTTACAAAAACTAAGTGGGGGAAAAAGTCGACAGCGCCGTAACTATGACAACAATAAGGAGAATAGTGCAGAGAGTGAGAAATTAATATTTCTTTCATATGCCTCCTCTCGTTACACAGGGTATAGCAAGACACTAAAAAGCAGCAGGTTGCCAATTTTGTCTCATCACGACGGCCTTGCTGTCGGCACTGTGTACTAGAAAATAAAGGCACAAAGCCAACATACCTCTTAAGCAAATAGCCCTGGTCTCCCCTAAAATTAAGATATAATTGTAGTTAAGGTTCATTATAATAGGAATTAATTGAATATGTTTGTGTGATTTTCTTTTCAATTATGCAGTTTTATCTTAAAATTTCAGGATCAGTTGAATGAATGGGCAAACATGACTGGTTTCTGCTGTGCTATGGGTGGTGTGTGCTTGTTGCGAAAATCACCGTCTCGAGCTAGGTAAGTAAGCAACTCAAGTAATCAGTATAATAACTAAATAATCTATATATATATAAAGATGACGATGTTTGTTTGTTTGTTCGTTTGTAACCGCTGGCCAGAAGCCCCCACAGCACCTACAGACTTGAAACTTGGCTCAAAAATTCGAACGTACCACGCCCTCGTGCACCTCGAAGCCCAAATTCTAAATTTCGAATTAGTTCTTTTTTAATTAACTAATTTAGGTATATTTCGCCTAATTAAGGGGCAAAATATTCCCCCACCCCTTAACGTTATATATCGTTGGAAAGGATTTTTTTTCTAAAAAAGAAAAGTTTTGTCACGTTTCTGTCCGATAACACTGTTCAACAAAAAAAAAACCTTGAAAATGCTTCTGGCATTTTGAAGGCTGATTCTTATGTAAAATGACCCCCTGAATCCGAATATGACCCCCGTTTTCCCCCATCACGTACCAATTTTTTTTTAAAACGCCCCCCTTTTTTTTTCATTTTTCCTTAGTTTCAGAGCTATTATATTTTTTTGGAGGGGAAAGGAGCCTTATATTCACCCCTAAATTTTTTTGGAGGTCAAGAGAGACTCAAAGTTTAAAATCATGAGCACCGAGAAAAAATCGGGGAACTTGGGGGGGCGTAGCCCCCCAAAATATTTGAAAAATCACCAAAAACGATCTTTTTATTGTAGTTTCTTTAAAAACACCTTTAAAACATTTTTTTCGGTGCAGAACCAGAGTATAGAATCCGCTCCTATGGCTCCTGGGTCAGAAAAAATTTTCACGCTGTAAATTTTTTTTTTTTAAAATAAAATAATGCTCTAAAAATCGCACTTTGCACTCGAGTTTTAAAGCAGGTCTTCAGCCAAAAAAAAAACAAAATTGAGGCTGATTCTTATGTCAAATGACCCCCTATTTCCAAATATGACCTCAGTTTCCCCCCTCCACCTCCTCTTTCCAGAGCGCCCCCCCCCCCCCCCCCCAATTCAGAGTCATTTTACTAATTCGGAGGGGAAAAGTATTTATAGTATTTTATAGATATCTATAAAAGTTTTAACGGTTAATGTCAAGCTTCTTTAATCTGAAAATCAAAATATTGGCTCGGAAACCGTTGAAAACTGAAAAACAAGTAGGGGGGGGGGGGGCTTTTTGTGAAAGTGATAATTTATAGTATTTGGGAAAAATGGGTCACTTTGCAGAAGAGTCAGCCGGAACAGTGTCTTCTTTCATGCGAACCTGCGATGCGACTGATATGCAACGAGCCACCCTTACAAGAAAAAAAAAAATTTTTTTTATTTTATTTTATAATATAATTTGTTTCCTACAAAGCGAAATAATTTCGAACACATTAATCAAAGAGAAAATCGAATACTCTGATTTTTCACAAAAAAAAAAAAAAAGGTTTAAAACGTCTCTTAGAAAAACAGGAAAAGATTTTTTTTTTTTTTGGGGGGGGGGGGGTATATTGCCCTAGTTTATATTTTTGGCACACATGTACATGATTTTGAACTTTGAACCTCTGTTGCCTTTTAGAATTATGTTAACGGGTTACGTAATGTACTTTTCCCCTCCGAATTAGTAAAATGACTCTGAATTGGGGGGGGGGGGCGCTCTGGAAATAGGAGGTGGATGGGGGAAACTGAGGTCATATTTGGAAATAGGGGGTCATTTGACATAAGAATCAGCCACAATTTTGTTTTTTTGGCTGAAGACCTGCTTTAAAACTCGAGTGCAAAGTGCGATTTTTAGAGCATTATTTTATTTAAAAAAAAAAAAATTTACAGCGTGAAAATTTTTTCTGATCCAGGAGCCATAGGAGCGGATTCTATACTCTGGTTCTGCACCGAAAAAAATGTTTTAAAGGTGTTTTTAAAGAAACTAGAATAAAAAGATCGTTTTTGGTGATTTTTCAAATATTTTGGGGGGCTACGCCCCCCCAAGTTCCCCGATTTTTTCTCGGTGCTCATGATTTTAAACTTTGAGTCTCTCTTGACCTCCAAAAAAATTTAGGGGTGAATATAAGGCTCCTTTCCCCTCCAAAAAAATATAATAGCTCTGAAACTAAGGAAAAATGAAAAAAAAGGGGGGCGTTTTAAAAAAAATTGGTACGTGATGGGGGAAAACGGGGGTCATATTCGGATTCAGGGGGTCATTTTACATAAGAATCAGCCTTCAAAATGCCAGAAGCATTTTCAAGGTTTTTTTTTGTCGAACAGTGTAATTAGAACGTTAGATATTAATTATTCAAATTTGCTCAGTTTCCAAGGCTTAGCTGGATGCTTTAAAATATAACACCAGATCCATTTTCTGGACAAACTATTGTTTTGCCACTGAAGTTACATGGTAGATTAAATTTGATTGTCGAAAAGCATCAACAATCAATGGAAATTGTTTACGATTACATTTTACTACCCAGATTTTAACGAATTATGCTAAAAACAGCAGGAAACTGTTTCCCCATTACGTTAATTCAAATATTTAGGTGTTTTGTTTGTCAACATTGTGTTCTGCGGTTGCAGTTAAAAAGTACAACCAGTTCTGAAGTGAAAATTTTGATTTATTTTTTAAAAATTACTGTGTGATTTAGAACATAATAATCAAATATTTTCAGTGTCATATTATTTTTGTTGAGTTTGTTTTCAGACATAAACTCGATCACTCATGGATTTCAAAAAAAAAAAAAAAAGATAGAAAAACAATTTATTTGAAATTCTGAGAAATTGACTTTTAAATTGGCAACATCACATCGAATCAGCTCCTCTATTTAAGCATAGCACTTGGCAGAGTAATGAACTGTAGCTGATTTGAAAATTCCATGTTAACGTTAATGGTTAAACAGAAAAGTTCGATAAACAGTAGAGTTGATTTAATTTTTGGGTGGGTCCTAGAATAGCCCACCTCTTACGACTTTTAAAAATCTCGGTTGAAAATCTTGGTTTCTGGAACAAATTGGTTTTGCATTAAGTAAAAATTGCCAAGTAAGCGAGATTTTAAAATGTTGCCAAGAGGTGGCCTATTCTAGGATTTTAACTATGTTTTATTCTTTAAAAGCTACTTTTAGTAGAATTACGGTAACCGGGTCACGTTGGCGTCAATCAGCTATGTTGTAGGATTACTAAAGTCAAAAAATATTTTTCCGCCTCTAAGAAGGTAGCGGGTCGCCTGAATGAAATATTCATCGCCGAGACCCAGTTATCTAGGGATGGACCGGATAGTGATTTTGCCGGATACCGGATATCGGATATCCGGTGGCTCATCACACGCCGGATACCGGATATCCTGCGGATATCCGGCATTACAATTACATTGCATGCTCGCTTATTTTTATGTAATGCAGCTTCAAAACAATAAATCAAAGTTGTTTCTTGCATAATTTCTTTAAGAACATGTTAAATACATTTAAATTAATTTTTAAAGCCTCTATTTTATTTGTACAGGAGTAGCGCTACATATAAAATGAAACACTAGCATATTGTGATTTCTTTCTAAATCACAATATGCTAGTTATGTATTATGTATTATGTATTTTTATCAAAATAGACGAAACTTTAAAAGATTGAATTAAATATTTCTGTATATACTCAAAGTTTAAACTTTTAATTATTCTTAGTTTAAATTTTAAAGCTTTTCTGTTTCAATATCATTTCAATAGGTTTCTACGTAAATGATACAGTTATTAAATATTTCACCAATATTAAAAAAAAAGGAAAAAAAAAACTAAGCTCAGATAAACTTTTTTTTTTTTTTTCAAATTGATACATATTTTATTAGAATTTTATGAATTTAAACTTCATTACAAAGTAACACATTTTCTTATTTCTAATTTTGCAATAATATAAAGCAAAATTTTGCTTTGAAATTCTTTTTTTTAAAGAATAATATGCATGTAATTTTTCTAACATACAAGTTAAAGAAGAAAATATTAAAACAGGACCAGTGTGTTAAATAATAATAATAATAATAAAGTTATACTAAATAATCAGTTAAAAATTTTATATAACTCCAAAAAACAAAGGAACATGTTTTCTGAAGATTCAAATCAGCAGTTTAAATATACTTTTAAGAGGTATGCTAAAGTTGTTCACTTTTTAAAAAACAAATGAGTAAACTTTACTTAAATAATCAACTTGAAATTTTACTTTAGTTCCAAAAAATTAAGATACACATTCTTAAAAGTGGCAAATTATCATTTTAAATACATTAAGGGTCATGCTAAACATATTCACTTTTTTAAAGACAAATTAATAAACTAATTCTTAAACGATCACCTCGAAATTCAACTTCATTTTGAAAAAATAAAGATACATTCCGAGATGCAAATGTTATATTTATGGGTTATTCCAGCCAAAATGGTACAAATCATGTCTGAAATTGTCGAGTTAAGTTTATCAAATGAAGTAATTTTCACCAACTAATTACTAATCATTGTTTTAAAAATTATTCTCTGTTTATTTGTGCATAATAAAGTGTAAATGGCTTGTATATATGAGTCATTCATTAAGGGTTTTGAATAGTTCGACCACTTTGTGTAACAGAGGAGACAAATGAGGTTTGAAAAATATATTTCTAATCGTAAAGAAAAGTTAATTACAGAAAAAGCATAAAATGAACTAAGCATCCTAAAACTAATTCTGTCTGCAATTTCAAGAAAAAATATTTTTTGCACTATTAATGCGACTGTAACAGAGTGGACATCCCACAGTGCAAATTAACTATCATCAGCAAAGAATTTTAGGCTTATCTTAGTTACTGATTATATAATTCAATGTATCAAAGTAATCAAAGCAGATACATTACTTGTACTTATTAAAAAAAATATCACATTGAATGCGATTGCTTATTTTATTTCTGAAAGGCTTGTAACAGAGTGGACAGTTTGAAACATAAAAAAAATCTAGGAACAAAGATAAATAGGTGTTTTTCCAAGATTTTGTTGTTTACATACATAAAAATCAGCAGAAAGGGTGTCAGAAGCATTTTTTGTGCTGTGCATTGCAAATGATTTTGTTGTTGCATTTCAGCTTAATCTTAAATTGCATTTAAGTCCTAGCAATTTGAAGCTGGGCAGATCATTTTTTCCTTCTTTTGCCAAAGAATTTTTTTTTTTTTTTGGGGGGGGGGGGGGTCCTTTATAAATGGCTTATGCCTAAATAAGTAATACTTGGTTACATACAATTAGATGGAGAACAAATAAAAAAATATAATTAATTGGTGGTAAACATTAAAATTAATTCCCAAAATTCTGAAGTATCGGGACTGATTTGTACCATTTTCGCTGAAATGACTGATATATTATCATTATTATTTAAAATTATTCTAAACATGTTCACTTTAAAAAATAAATTAATAAACTTATATCTAAATAATTAAGTTAAAGTTTTACTTAAATTCTAAAAGACAAAATACACTTTCTAATGATGCAAATTAACATCTTAAATACAGTCAAGTCTCAATAGCTCATAGTCCCAAGGGACCGGCTAAAAACTTAGAGTTATTGATAGTTCGAGTTACAAGTAGTTCCTACCGTCTTTTCAAGAATTTGGGACCAAATGAAAACTTTGAAATGAAGGTATATTTGAGTTTATAAAGCTTTGAGTTATCGAAACTCGATTGAATGTTATTGAGGGTCATGCTCAACATGTTCTCGAGGAGTTACGGAGCGGCGTGACAGACGTGAAAAGATTCTAATAGCAGAGAAATATCTTTTCTGAAAGGAAGGTATTACAAAAAGAAAGAATGAAACAAAGTGCAAAATTCAAAATTTCTTTACACACATTTAAACTCTTTCAAAAAAAAAAAGCATGGTTTTAAGTTGCGACGATTCATGGGGACAGATGTTTTCATTATCTAAAAGAAAACTTTCGTCAATGTTTGATAGGTTATTTAGTGTATGTTATTTTCAATTATAATAAAGCAATAATAGTGGCAAAGTAAAAAATATCTAATTACAACATCATTGGGTGTTAATAGATCGCAATTTTTGTTAGAAGCACAAAAACTAAAAATAAAAGAATTCAATAAATAAAATAATTTGAGAATTTATATTAAAAGCTACTGCGATTAATTTTTATGAACTAACGATATGATCGTAAGTTTTTTTCAAACTTTTGTCGCACATTAATCCTTGAAGGTTTGTAGCCTTTTCTTTCTAAATATTTTAACTAAAATATTTTTGAAAAGCTGAAGACAATCATATTTTATCTGGCAATTGTGAAAAATCAAATATGCAGAATGCTTCCATGTCCAGTACACAGTCGGAGGAATAACACAATTTTTGTTTTAGAAGCAAAAATTGGTAAAAAGGAAAGATGAAAAGTAATTACATCATCTAAAAGGTTTATCAAACAATGAAATTTTTAACTAAGATTTTTATAAAAAAGAAAATATTTAATTAGGTCCTCACATCATACCGGATAACCCTCACATCAATTCCGGATATTCCCCACGTCAATACCGGATACTTAGCCGGATATCCTGCAAAAATCTTCCGGATATCCGTATCCGGGGCGGTCAGCCGGATCGGATATCCGGAAGTACCGGATACTTAAAATATCAGCCGGATAGGCCGGATACCGGATAGTTACCGGATATCCGGTCCATCCCTACAGTTATCGCAATTCTATCCTACTTTTAATGTTTTCGGTAGTTTAATGCCTTTCTGATTTATTTGGCGACATGTGTAAACTCCAACTTTTCCTGGGATTTAAATTGCTGTGAAGTAAATTTGAATAAAAGAAAATAACTATTTTACTCCAGAGTGTTCGTCGCATTGTTAATTTATTCAAGGGCCTTTACATTTATTGCACGGGCAGCGCCGTGTGGGTACTGCTAGTATTATGATAAAGTTTAGATTTTCTGCAGTGACATCCACTAAGTCGACTTCTTTTTTTAAGGGAAAAAGTTGTAGTTTTTTTTTAAAGATGCTGTTGGAATTAAGCTCTTAAAATTAGCATTGTTAAAATTTCGTTAAATAAATGTTGCACAATATTTATGCTCCCACGTTGAAGCAATTATGAAATTTATTTCCTAAAACAAGCCTGAAATTGATATATGAAAAAATGAAATTGATACTTTAGTTTAGATATAAAACCTAACAATAAAAAAATTGAAGAAAGTTAGGCCGGAAAAAATGCTATTGATTGTAGTTTTCAAAACCTATCTACAAATAATGCTTAGGATGCTAATTACTGCAAATAAAGTTAGTTATTACAATGTAAGAAGTACCATATTGCATTAAAATTAATAAAAATGTCAGCAGTTATATAGCAATGGATACTGTATCATTTTGAATATTTGCAAATGATACAGCTGCATCAGAAACAAAAACCAAAGAGAGTTTGTCAGCTGGGACAAGAACTTAACTGAACAAGAACTGCAGTGTAAATTTGCATATTAGGTTGCAGTTTTACTTTACATTCTGTTATAAGCAGTGCTGCAGTTGAGGAGGGGGATATGGGTGAACACCCTTCCTCGATATATTTCTTCTAATATTACCAGTATGATTCAAATTTAATAAAAATTGGTTTCAAAACTTTTTTTTAATAATAAATATCTGCTTTTTATTTTAAAGCTGGCTTAAATAGTCTAAACTGACCTTTTTTGGTCTGAAAAGAATCCTTTAATTGTAGCATTTATTCTATAAAATTGAGCGTTCGCCCAGATATTTTTTCCCAATTACAATACTGGTTGGAAGACATTTGACATCAGTGTTCATGCGAACAAATACAATGCTGTTCTCATTTCAGGCAATTTGAGACCCAATTTGAAACAAAAACTTTGTTTGAGAGAATGCTTGAAAGTATAAAAGAAAAGTTTTTTTTCTAACAAAAGTTAGAGCAAGATTTAATTTCTTTGGAATCGCAATAATTTTAAAACATACATACCAAAATTTGAATATAAATGTCAGTTTTTCTTTTTTTAGTAGTCTCTCAAATATGCCAGGTTGCTCATCTTCTTTACCGATGGATGCTCGTAAAGGAAGTATGCTTACACCAGGACAAGATTTGCAGTACTGCCCTGTTACTCAGTAAGTTGAACAATTTTCATCTAGATTCATGCTTAAGTAAGAGTATTATTATGGGGAAATGGCATGAGAGAGTTGCATTATAGGGAAATTGTATAAAATTGTCTATGAAAGATTCATTATTATTGATAAATATGGTGTTTCCTTATAATTTGGCATAGCTTTTGTCTTGGCTTCCAAAAATAAATTACTCTTATTAATAGGTTTTAAAAACTTTCATGCATTAATTTATCGTGAGGGAAGTCAAGCCTAGATAGCACTTATTGATTGAAGTGCTAAACAGCAACTAAATTTTTTCATCATTCCCTCAGCAAGACTAGAACAGCAGTTCTAGAATCAATCATAATTATCAATATTAAAACTTGCACTTCGAGATAGAGGTGTAAAAACATTAATACGCTGGAGGTTAAAGAGACCTGTAATGAAAAAAAAAAAAAAAAAAACAGTATTAAAACTTTTGTATATTATGTATCTCTAAACTGAAAGGGAGTCTGCACCACCATCGGATAGAGGGATCCTGTATAAAATATGGAAGCCCTGTTTAAAGGAACTACACAGTCCTTTGTGAACTACTGACATGAACTTCATTAAAAGAAAACATGATTACATTACACAAGTGAAAATGCTTTTATCACACACACACACACATTTATCTGGCAATACGATAACTAAGACCATTTTGGTGATTCTGGTGAAGTTGTTGCTGATTCAATTTTCTTTGTCCTTTCAGTATTTATTTGTAGATATGATAATTCATGTATATTTATTAAAAAAAGAAAAAATCCCTTTTTTTTTGTCTTAAAATGTATTCATATTATAAGAAAACTTTTTTTTAATTTGGCAGTAACTAAATTATTCTGCATATTATTTCCATTTTTAGATTTGTAGGTCAGTTGCTACGTTTGCTTGTATGCCACAATGAAAAGTTTGGGACACAAATTCAAAAACATGTCAAAGAACTAGTTGCCCATGAAATGAGTCCTACTCTCTATCCAATACTATTTGATCAAATCAAAGCTATTGTGGAAAAGTTTTTTGATTCGCAAGGACAGGTAACTTTACATTTGTTAATTGATATCTGATATATATTAAAATGTATGAATGGCAAGCTTTATACATGTCTTTTCATTGTATAGTCATTTGTGGTTCATCTTTTTTAATGGTTAAAAGAGTTCACTTATTTAAAAAAAAATAATCTTTTTGAATATTTATATGGCTTTATAGTGCTATGAGAATAGTGCATTAATTTTGGATAGTTAAGCAGTACAAAATTAAAGGCTGTACGAAATTTAAGTTTTTTTGTTATTTTTGAACATGATGTCAATGTGATACAAATAATAACTTAGTTGTAAATTAAATCATTTCTACATTTCTCGATTATAAATTCCTCACCACTGCTATTTTTAAAAGATAGTATTTTGATAATTTCATATTTAGTCTAGTTATTCACATAAACAAATATAACAACAACAACAGTAATAATAACTATAAAATTTAATATGATGAAGTACGTACAATTCTATAATGCTTTTCTTTTGTTTTTTCTTTTCAGGTTGTTGTCACTGAACCAAATACTCAGTTTATTGAACACATCATTTTCATACTCAAAAGTGTATTAGAAAATAAAGTTGACCATACTGCTGAACACCTTGGTGTTAGCAGCATTGAAGGAATGATGCTAGCAATTGTTAGGTAAAATTTTGGAATCTACTTTTTTTTACATTAAAGATGAATGAATAACTTGGGAATGTGATGGAATAAAAGAAAATAGATAAAAATAGCAAAAAGATTTTAAATGTTACTAATACAGTTTGTTGTAATTATTAATGGGATTTAAAAATTGGATTTCCTATGAATGAAGTTATGGTAACTTCTTGTACTTATAACACTCTTAAACATGTCAAAGAATTTTTGCTATAACTTTCTTATTGTCATTACCATTACGTTTGTCAATGAGTTTTCCATCAGTAGTGAATTCTTAAGTCCCTGTTAATTCAACTGATATGATAATTATTAAATCTGAACAAAATGATGAAATTAATTTTGTCGGTTAGTCTACCATTCTAATTAAATCTTTTTCCCTATCTTCTCTTCAGAATCATCAGGTTTCTCTTCTTTTGTCTTTTCTTTTCTTTTTTAAACATTTTTTTTAATGATAATTACTTATTGATAGCCTGATCTTTTTGTGCAGAAATGTTTTTATACTATTTAATTGAATAACATTTGTTGTTCTTTTCCTGTATCTATGTTTCACACCAGTGAAAATCATTTCATGAATAACAGTAAGTCAAATGACTTTTTCAAATGATCATAGAAGTAATCATTGCTTTTTATTTTATTTTATTTTATTTATTTATTTATATATATATATATATATATATATATATATATATATATATATATATATATATATATATATATATATTTTTTTTTTTTTTTTTTTTTTTGAATGCAAATAATTGGTGTGAGGGGCATGAAAATTACTTAATGTTTACATGATCCATTTTTGAAGGGGGGTTGGCATCTGCAATAGGTAATTGATGCATATTTTTTATATTCCTTGGTTAATACGAAGGAAATGTGTTTTATGCCACTGAAAATCATTATCTAAATAAAAAGACCGAAAAAAAGGTCATAGAACTGTGCACAATTTATTTTTAAATCTAAATAAAATATGAAAAAACAAGAAAAAAAAAGAACTTCCAAGTTTGTTATTTTGTTCTGAATATAAATTACTTTTTAATAGCTCTTATAATTTAAAATAGTTCATATGTATTCAGTATTTATAGTTTTTGCTTCTTTATCTTTTTTGAATTACTTGAGTTTGATCATTAAATAAAGAGCTCCAATCTTGTCTTATTTTACTTGAAGTAAAGTTTTGCTTTGAACTTTCAGGTATGTGAGACATTTAGATACTACAGTTCATGCCATTCAGATCAAAACCAAACTTTGTCAACTGGTGGAAGCCATGATGATGCGCAGAGATGATCTCGCATTCCGCCAAGAAATGAAGTTTCGCAATAAGCTAGTGGAGTACCTGACAGATTGGGTGATGGGCAATAGCCACCAGTTAGCTCCTCCGAATTCAGGAGATGTCACCACTCTGACCAGAGACCTCGACCAGGCTTGCATGCAAGCTGTTGCTGCTCTGCTGAGAGGTCTCCCCTTACAGCCTGAGGAGAGTGATAGAGGGGATCTGATGGAGGCGAAATCTCAGTTGTTTTTGAAGTGAGCGGAATATTTTTTTTTTTTTTTTTTTTTTTGCATTGTTGTATTGTATGTTTTCAGTCAACTGTGGGTCAAGGTATTTTTTCCAGAGTTCAAGTGTAGCAAATTAGGTTGCTAAGAAATGTTTTTAAACACCTTGCAGTAGTGTATTTGAGCAATAATTTATTGTAATATGTGCAAATTTACTTAAAATTAAATGAAATATTATCTAATAAATTTTCTCCCCCTTGAAAGAAGACAATTGCATTTAATTTAGTATAGTTCATTTTAATTTAAAAAAAGTTTGGCTGATCCATATATTTTGAGGCTTAAAATCTAATAGATGATTCTGAAGGAGAGCCTGTGAAATTAAACTGAAATGCACTTTATTCATGTTACAAATGTCTGTTGATGCAGCCGGATTTTCTGGGGCTCTAGCAATTGTCCAAATTCAAACCTTGATACTATGAACTTAAGCAAACCTTGAAAAAAATTATTATATTAATTAAAATACAATTTACAAATAATAATAGCAATAATAAATGATTTTTTTAAATTATTATTAGTGTATTTAATTCCTGCTGAAACTAATTTAGGTTAGTTAATTATTTGTATGCAATGACAAATTAGGTACAAATTTGTAATGAAAATTGGGTGTACAAATTTTGGAGTTTCAAAACACTTTTTTTAGTGCAAAGAAATAGAACTGTGTCCGATACTTATATTTAAGGTACTTTTGGTTTCATGCCTTTGTTTCAATTTATAATGTGCATTAAATTAAAAAATCGTTGTAGTATACCAAAACACAGTTTTAGTAATTGTATCAATGTATGGGTGAGTTCTTTCAGGGTCAAATTTATATTTATTTATATGGTAATAAATTCTTGTTGATATTAACCATTTACTTTTAAAATAACCAAATCTTTTGGCTCTTAGGTACTTTTCTTTGTTTATGAACTTGCTCAATGAATGTGGTGATTCCTCGGAAGACAAAGATGCTACTCGCCACCACAGAGTTCATGTCACACGCTTAAGTGAACTTCGTACATGCACCATTCAGGCTATGTCAAATCTTTTAAGTGCAAATGTTGATAGTGGCCTCATGCATTCTATTAGTAAGTATTTCTGTAGTTCTTCTGATGAAAACCTTGTGTCATAAATAGTGATGTGGATCGAGTAATTACACACAGTGAGTTGGTAAATATTTTTGGATATTTACCTGGGCTCGCTGATGTATCTCATGATATATCCAATATTTATTTTGAAAATCTCATGATATTTTCAATATTTATTTTATGAGCCACAATATTTTCAATATAAAAATTATATTAATCATATTAATAGTGTTCATTTATTATTAAAATAACCACAAAGTGATGCAATATTTTTATGATACATTAATAGATCATTAGTAAATGTAGTAGTATAATACTCCTTTTTTTTTATACTTCTAAAAATTTTGTAATATAACAATTTTCGTAGTAATTAAAACTGCATAGTTAAGTATTAAACCTTAATTTGAGTTCTATATATTATAATTATAATGTTGCAAAGTAAGCATGATTGATTTGAGGTTGCATTTACTATTTAAAGACTTTAGTTTGCGTTGATTGGAAACATATCAAAATATCAGATATATTTTATATTTTCAAAATATTGTGATATTTTCAAACACTGTTTTTTTTTTTTTTCTTTCTTTTACCCGGGAAATTTACCTGGGGCCTGTGTAACTATCCAGAAATTGGTTATCTTGCAGGAAAATTTCTTAAAGGCGAATGAATGATAATTTTTATCAAAATAAAAATCAATAAGTATTTATGCTCTGAAATGCATATAAAGATAGGTAGATAAATGGATAGACATATTATATGTTAGGAAAATTTTATAAGTAGTAATTGAAAATAAGCTCTACATATTTCTTCTTTTTTTTTCTTTTATGGCTAAAGGCAAATGTGTTGGAAGAAAAAAAAATTACTTTCAAAATAGAGTTATTGTCCAAAAGGGTTAACAAATTCCTCTTTGGGGATGCCATCTCGTTACTTATTGAAATAGTTTTAACACTCATAAGATTTCAAAAAGTTTGATTTACCAACTTTTGAGTGTCTTCTGTTGCAACTACTTTTTTTTTCAAGCATTAGATATTATGGTTCTTAGTTTGTGTTTTGGTTGTATTCAGGTTTAGGATACCATAAGGATCTTCAGACTAGAGCAGCTTTTATGGAAGTGTTGACTAAAATCTTGCAGCAAGGAACAGAATTTGACATGCTTGCAGAAACTGTGTTGGCTGATCGATATGAGCAACTTGTCCAGCTGGTGACAATGATAGGTGACAAAGGCGAACTGCCAATCGCCATGGCATTGGCTAGTGTTGTGATGAGCCCACAAATGGTATGAATTCAATATATTATTTTTTTTCCTATGCAAAGAGAAGCAAAATTGTAATGTTTGGTTCAAATTTTTCAGGATGAACTTGCTCGTGTTTTTGTTACTCTATTTGATGCAAAGCACTTACTTGCACCTTTACTTTGGAATATGTTTTATAAAGAGGTATTCTTTTTATTTTGAATTCTCATTTTTCAAAAAATTGTAATGGTTGCTGCTTTTTAGACTTTAATGTACTAAATAGTTTTGCAGAATGTTATTACCATGTCCATTGTCAATGGAAAAATGATATGAAAAACAGAAATTACTGACTATTAAATGCTTTTTATTCCATCATTCAAAATGAGCACCATGATTTGTTAATTCCATCATGAGTTCATCTGGAAGAATAAATTGCACTCTTAGGTTGATACCTCTAGCATCAGTCTATTGTCGCAGTTGCAAATAGTGCAAATTCAGGATAAGGTTTTTTATGTTATTGGCATTCTTCAAAAAGTTTACACCTGTATATCATCTACATTGTGTTCACTTTATATTGTAAATAGTATCTTGTGGGAAAATGGAAGATGGCATTATTTCTGAAAACTTTCATAAGACCCTTTTGATTTCTCTCTTGTGTGTCAATTTTCAATTGTCTATGTTCATTGCATAAATATTAAGTGTCTTTTGATTCATTCAATATTTTAAATTCTTAATTTGCTGTTAGAAAGCTAAAATAGTATGCAAAGAATAAGAATCTGATGAGCTGTAAAGCACTGATTGTAATTTGTTTTTGATTGGAAAAACTTAAAGAAGAAGTGTTTTCAATCCCACTTGTTTTTATGTTTGAATATTTTTTAACTTTCATACCGTGCATTCAAATCAAAATCAATATTGATTGTGATTTAGTGCACGGTTTTATCATTTTCAATCTGTACCAAGTTTAATTTTCGAAATTTATTTTTTTAGGTTGAAGTAACAGACTGCATGCAAACTTTATTTAGAGGTAATAGTCTTGGAAGTAAAATTATGGCCTTTTGTTTCAAAATTTATGGTGCCAGCTATTTATTGAGTTTGTTGGATCCATTGATCACGCCACTTTTGGATTTGCCAAATGTCAGTTATGAAGTCGATCTTGCTCGGTAAGTACTCTGCTCATACATTGAGAAAAAAAGCATGTTTTAAGCTCTTTCTAGAGTATTCTTAAAATGGTCTTTAATGTAAATTAGCCTTGTTTATTTAATTTGCAAAGTTACAATCAAAATATGAAACAAACCCTGTTTCATTTCTTCATGTTGTCTAAAGCTAATTTTAATTGATCCTTTTAAAGTTTTTTTTCTTTATATTTGAAGTTGTGTATAAAACCTTGTATTGAAGAAAAATCTTTTTTCTTTTTGTTATCTTCTGTGCTTTGTGTGAATAGTATATATTTCTTCAGTTATTTGATACAAGATTTTATTTTAGGCTTGAAGAAGGAGAAGATATTGAAGAAAATAGAAGGAATCTGCTCTCAATTACTCAAAAAGTTTTTAATGCTATTATTTCTTCTGCAGATAGGTAACACTAATTCATTATTTTAAGATCATTTTTTTAAAAAACACGCTTAAAATAGACTTTTTCATTTCTGTATATTTCAACTCTGTATCATGAAATTGAATTAAAGCTTTAGCACATTTTGAAATATTAACCAATATTTAGTTTTTACAAATTTAATTTTGTTGCTCATCCCCCTGGGCTTAGATTAACTAAACTAGGTTCAAGAGACCATGTTGCAAAATTAGACTTTATCCCCCCTCACTTAACAACTATCTCACAGAAATACTAATACAAATGAAAGGAGAAGGCAATTGCTAGCTGAACAGACAATAATAATTGTACTTTATTAATTATTTGCAATATGCCCTTTTTAGAAAATATTTAATAAACTTTTGTGAGATTAGAAACTATCTGTATTTATTTTCAAAAATGCTATTAGTATGATAACTTTTTAAGGTATTAAGCGACGTTTTTAAAATAGTAAAGCAGTAGAGTATGAATGTTTTCAAACCTTTGGCACTCCTTAGAATGCTCTGAAGGGATGATGTAATTATAGCTTAACCAGAAGTCGATTCAAAGGCAAATTGAGTCCGTTTTACAATTCCTTCAGAAAATTTCATTTGTAAAAACAGCTCTTTCACTATTTTTAAGCTCAATCAATTTGTCTGCAAAACACCTCGAGTCTCAATTCTACTGCAGGCCAAAGGATTTTCAGATTAGATTTCTGATAGCTAAACATGCTGTATGCACTATGATAGGATTTTTTCACAAACAAATATATAAAAAAAAAAGATTCCCTTCCCTTTTGGGGGATGATTTATTATATGATGTACAAATTTATTTTATGATAATAATTTTTTTCGCAAAATGCACAGCTAAAAATAAAATCTAATGTCAGCCCCTCATAACATTTGGGTGTCGCCAGACCCAGATAATATAGACGAACTCGCGAACGCCGTTCGCAGAAAACTTTTGAAGTTTGCATACAATTTTAATATTTTAACCCTACACTGCATAACTTTGCCAATTGGATACATGGACTATTTTTCCTTATGACATACATAAGGCAACTCAAGCATAAAAAGCAAGTATTAGGTATCTGTAAAACAAATATAACCATCTATCCTAAAAATATTTTTTTTAAAAATATGTTCCAATGTTTTCTTATTACACTAAAAAACATATATATGTCTTTCAAAGTACAAAAAATCATGCAGTGTAGGGTTAAAACAATTTTCTGTAACATCTCTTTTTTGGCCAAAAACAAATGTTGGTCGCTAATTTTTAGGAGCTCCTAATTAATAATACTGAAAAAAGAGTAAATATACAACAATTTAGAGAACAAACATACTGTTTGCAAATTGTTCCTGTAACTAGTATATAATTTTAGTTTTACTGTTGACAGTGACATAAGATTTGGGAGAAGTGCAGCAGTTTTCTGCACAAAATTTTAAAGAAATAATTTGAGTTCACACAGTGGCGTACGCAGACAAATCGTTTCAGTGGGGGCTGAGCCGAGTGTCTTAGAGATGGGGGGAGGGAGCAGGCACCTCATAAAATGTAGCTAAGGGAAGTAAATGTTTTGAATTCGTGATATCAATGCTAATTTAATATGACAAAAATACATCATTATTATTTTTTTAATCATTATAATTGCAATAAAAAAATAAAAGCGTTTTGATGACAACAGAAAATGATAAAAATAAAGTTAGAAATTTTTCCTTAATGACTTCTTGAATCACATGCTTGCAATATTTTGAAATAAATGTAATGTCGCTAATTTTTGATTAAATTTACTACTGCTGCTAATACTGGGTTTCAATCACATTTGTTTAAATATGTGAAAAAAGAGTTAGATGAATGAACAAGCATTAATCTGTGTTTCTGACACTTATTTGCTATAAATATGAACAAAATTGAATTATGTAAAATAATCATAAACGTGACATACAGTAAAATAGACGAGTCAAAATTAAAAAATAAAATTCATTTTTCGTATTTTCTTCTGTCTTGATTATTTGATCTGAAAACTTTTTTGATGTTTCAACTTTGAAAGCAAATTAAGGGAAAAAAATATTTAAGCTCAAATGTAAAGAGTTCATTTTGAAAATTTCGGAGGGGGCTGCAGCCCTATCAGCCCATCCCGAGTACGCCACTGAGTTCACAGACAGTTTTAAATTTTATCTAAGTCTGGATGTTGCCTTGCAAAAGCCTTTGGCAAAACACTAACGTTCATTATTTTTTTCCAACAACATGCAGGAAAACAACAAGCTATTCCAAGGCAACTTTATCAGGAATGAAAGTTTGGCAAAAAAAGCCTTGAGATCAAAGGGTTAAATTGTCTTGTGTGACAACATCAGATTAATCACTTTATAAAAATTGTTTTGTTATATAGTGAAATCCCATTGCAATGAACTTGAAGAGAAAGTTTGCTTGTTTGAATATAATTCAAGTAGTGTAATGTAAATTAAATCAGGATTGAAAGGGATTCGTTGTATTAGTATTCATTGTACTGGTATTTCACTTTGTTGCTATTATTTGTTTGAAATGAAGTGTTTCAACTTTTATTTTCTTTTGCAGGTTTCCATTGCAGCTTAGAAGCATGTGTCATTGTCTTTATCAAGTTTTAAATAAGAGGTTTCCAAATTTTCCTCATAATATTAGTGCTGTAGGAACAGTCATATTCTTAAGATTCATTAACCCAGCAATAGGTAAAATCTTATAGTTATTTTCATCTTGTTTGAATAATAATTTTTACCCGTAAATTTGAGTTTATTCGCACCACTTTATTCAAATGGATCTCAACCATCTTGTATTTTATGCATCAGTGCATGTAGTATTTTTTTTTTTTTTTTTTCTATATACTGCTGTCATAAGAAAAAACTCTATCTCCAAGGTAAAAAAAATGTTGGGATAAACTAAAAGACGTACATTTACTTCATAAATGCTGTTTTATTTTAAAAAAGGTTTCAGCTCATAAGTAGACCCCCCCCCCCTTTTTTTGTTAGTGTATTTTTTTCCATTACTGTTTTGTTAACTGATTGTCAGGTTATTTACATTG
Organism: Uloborus plumipes; assembly: GCA_038373865.1. Taxonomy (NCBI): domain Eukaryota; kingdom Metazoa; phylum Arthropoda; class Arachnida; order Araneae; family Uloboridae; genus Uloborus; species Uloborus plumipes. The sequence continues at coordinate 13,960 of JAXGGA010012815.1, read as the reverse complement.
TTCTTTTCTTCCCATTAGTTTTATTTAATTTATATAAATCTGCCAGTGCTCCTAGTTAGTTTGATAACTTTATTATACTAGTATGTTAGTTAGGTTATTTATTCAATATATTCTTCAGAATTGAATTGTATCTAATTTATTATTATTATTTTAATTCTATTTAGTCTCTCCATTTGAAATGGGAATTGTAGACAAGCAACCGTCATCTCGTACTAAGCGAGGTTTAATGTTGATGTCAAAAATTCTCCAGAACATTGCTAATCACATCGAGTTCAGTAAGGAGCAGCATATGCTTCCATTCAATGACTTTTTAAGAGCTAATTTTGAGCATGGAAGACGGTAAGTGTTTTGTGTCTTTTAAAATACTTTAGAAATATTTTATTTTTCTCCCCTAAACCAGCTTATTTTTGTAATATAATTTAATGTACTTTAAAATAGTTTAAATAATACTGTAAGGTAAGGTATTGCTTATTGTAGGAATTTCATTATTTTTTTTCTTCTTGGAATGCTTTATCTCCCTTTTCCCTCCATTCTTCTAATCTGAATGAACATATTTCTCTATCTCATATACAAATTTCTGTCCGTGATGCAATTCATGTATGGTGCTTGTCATAAAGAAGCATCACAATTAAAAGTCTGTTGAATACTACTTTAAGAAATCAGGCTTTTCACATCCAGCAGAAAATAAGTGTGAACAGTTAGAAAAGAAAAGTGTAAGTTTTGTAAATGGTTTGAATTGAAGAAAGTGGGGTTACTGTAGCTGATGAGAGTACTTTCAATGATTTTGTTGATGCTGGTGAAAATTTAGCTTCAACTCAACAACAGGAGATTGGAGACATTGCAACTAAAATAAATGGGGCTGACAAGCCTGTCATTTGGGTTTGCCCCCCCCTCCTCCCCCCGCCGTTTCTTTGGGAAATCGATGTATTGTTTACGTATAAATGGGCATGTTTTTAGGTTTTTTGTGGTATAATTTACATTGAGTAGATACGCTTTGCCCGCATGGAAAAGGAAGAAAATTTTGTCTTTGTTCCCCCTACTGACGTAAGATAATTTATGAACATCAGTAAGTAGTGTGACTATTTTTGACTCATTTCCACGAGTGAAAAACTTTTTTCATGCCTGGAACAAACTTGGAAAAAACTTTTTGAATGTTGATGAAATCAAAATAATTCTAGATTGTAAATGTTAAATCTTTTGTTTTGATACGTATAAAAATATTTATAGGGTTCATAGGACTCCTAATCTTTAACAACCTAATTTGAACCCTGATATTCATCCACCTTTTTATTTACATAATTCATTACTTTAATAAGATAGCAACCGAAATCAATACCTCCTAATAATTGGAAATAAAGTCCAATGCTAAAAGCTTAATAAAATGATGAAAATTTTTATCCAGTGTTTGGTTGTTTTTGTTCTTATTGATAAATGCTTTCATTGGTGTGCTTAAATAATCCGGGTCCGTAGATTCAAGGGGATGGAATTAACTGTGATCTAGGTCAATTTTTGACTACATTTTAACCCTTTAAGCGGTCAATTATTTTACCAGAAATGCTTCCAAAAAAGGCATATTTTTTTATTGCATATAGTTAAGTACCATACTTAACAGAATAAGAATATAAAGAATTTAAATTTTTTTTTTTTTTTTTCGTTTTCAATGCTTTTACAATATTTTTTATTTTACAATTTTGGTCACAAAATCCCGAAATATTTGCTTTTTTCAAGTGCATTCTGCATGCAGTAATGAATGGTTTACAAATTATGCAAAAATTTCTCTCACACTTACTGTGAATTTTGAGGTTTACAATTTTCTGAACAGTTCGGGGAAACCAGAAAAGGAAATCTGAAAATATCGATACCCGTACGCTGTACAGGCAAACCAGATGAGGCCAATTTTGGGTAGCACGTACACCATACGGGCAAACCGCTTAAAGGTTAATTGTTGTATTTTTTTTGTCTTTTGTAATCTTTTTTTTATTTATTAATTTTTTCTTAAAGATAAAATTTTGATGTTTCCTAGAGAATTGAGATGGAAAAGCTAGGTGTATATTTGTTGGAAGAATTGTATTATTCTGACATAACATAAATGACAAATAAATTTATGTATTGTAGTTTTTGATATTAATGAGTGTTTTATTAATTTTTTTAGATGGGTTGTACAGATAACTTCAGATTTAGAGTCAATGGACCAAACTAGTCATAGTATGTCTTTTATCAGTGATGCCAATGTTCATGCACTGCACAGACTTCTTTGGAATCACCAGGAGAAAATAGGAGATTATCTTTCTAGCTCCAGAGATCACAAAGCTGTTGGACGACGTCCATTTGATAAAATGGCTACCTTGCTGGCTTACCTAGGTCCACCTGAGCATAAACCAGTAGATTCACAGTATGAATGATATTAACTACAATATTTTCATCCCTTTGCCTTATTTTCTTTCATTTCTTTGTTTTTTTCTTTTTGCTCCTCTAATTTGTTTCAATTACTCAAAATTTAACAGTCTATTTAAAAACTTCTTTCCACAGCAATATTATTTTAAGTATTTTGTTCTTAGTTCATGTTTTTGTAATAAGTGCACAATTCGGTTATTTATTTGAAATCATTTTTACCTTTGTATCATTTTTTACTGCAAAATCTACATTAACTAAAAATATAGATGTGCTATTATTCAATTGTTTATTTATTGTTTATCAAAACTAATACAGGTTTTATAACATTAATTTGCTTGTGCATTTCTGTTGCTTTAATTTTGTTTAAATCTGTAGTAATTTATTTTATTTTCTAATTCTTTCTGCTTTTCTTTTGCATACACTCTCCTTATTTTTAGAAATCTCTTTCCAATTTATTAAAAATAAATGTGCCTCTTTAAAACTTCTTTACTATTTCAAATTTACACTTTGATTATGTTGGATGCTCATTGAAAATACTTTTATTCCAGATTTTTTTCTGTGAATTTAAACAGCATTTTCTTTAGTATTAAAATATGTACATTTACAAGTATTCCCCATTCTCACAACAAATGCTTTTTGTTTCATTGAATATAGTGGCATGCCTGAGCTAGTAGGACTCTGGGCTAAAAGTTCTGTTATAATTAAGTAAGAACCTTAAGAATATATATTTATTTTGATAAGTGTTGTGAGATGATTTTGATACCTTAAAATTTTAGTTTTATGTTTTTACTGTGTTAGAAATTTGTACCTACCATTTGGCTATTTTCTTTTAAATGTTTACAAAAGTATCCGAAAAATAAGAGTCATAACATGATTTATTTAAATTATTATTAGATATATAGTTATGGATTCTCCTAATTTATTTCCCAAAAATTAAATTTTGAGTCTGGAGTAAAACTTTTTTTGCAGCTTACTTCAGTATAATTTTTTATAGTTTTTCCCAACAAAACAAGTCTTGGTGTTTCCAGTGAAACAGTCTGAAATGTGATTATTCATGTAATTTTAATTTGCATCACAGTTTTTTTCAGTGTTAAACATTTTTCCAGTTATTTTTACCAGTTATCCAGTTTCCCTATTAATCATAGATCTTGAAATTTGATTAGATATCAAGCGTTTATCAAAGTTGTGGCATGAGCGATAATTCTTTTTTGACCATTTCAAAAAAGCATTGAAAGCTCAGTCAAAATACTCAGCAATGGGGTTTTTTTTTATGTAAAGATTTTGTTTCTTTTTGAATCTTTTAGGAAAATTTGGGAATATTTTTTTTCTCTCAGAAGCAAATTAGCCATTCTTATATTTATATCTCATTTCAAACTGAGCAAAGTTTCTGTATTCTTCTCATGCATAAATTAAATCCCCATTTAAACAAAAGCTCCCTCAGCAAAATCTGTGTAATGTATTTCTTTCTTACGCATGAATATAGCGCAGTTGTCTAGAATTTCTTTTTGAAATATTATGCAGAAATATGTGTAATAGTGGGGAATGTAGGGGAAAATTCTATGATTTTCTTTTTTTGCTCAATGTTTCATATTTATTGCCGCACTTAAAGGTAGTACAATAAATGAGGAAATATTTATTCTATTTCAGATGGAACAGCATGGACATGACAAGTACTAAATTTGAAGAAATTATGTCAAAACACAATATGCATGAGAGAGATGAATTTAAATCTCTCAAGTCTCTAAACATTTTTTATCAAGCTGGAACATCAAAAAGTGGGAATCCTGTGTTTTATTTCATAGCTAGACGATACAAGTAAGATATCTAAAACCAAGTTACTTGGACTGTTTCAACTAGTGGAAATAAAATGAAAAATATTTTTTAAAAGTATTTCTTTTCATTTATTTTTAGAATTGGGGAGACAAATGGTGACCTGTTAATTTATCATGTGATCCTTACGTTAAAACCTTTTTGCCATAAGCCATTTGAACTGGTTGTAGATTTTACCCATACAAGCACAGAAAATCGTTTCAGAGTAAGTTAAAATTAAAGTTTTTAGTAAGTGTTCCATCAATGTATTATGTTTATATTAGTTGTATGTATTATATATAGAAGACTACATACATTTATATTGATTTTATAAAAGTTAATGTAGTGAAAATGTAGCTCCGGGAAGAGCAATCTCTTTATTTAATCATATATATTTAATTGCAAATTAAATTCTATGCTACCTTTTTGGCATTCTTTTCGGGTATTGAAAATAACTAATTGCAATTTTTCATTAGGTTAGTCCGCTTAGCTTTTTTTTTTTTTTTTGTGTGTGTGTGCATGTGTCACATGTGTAATAGAAAATTAAATATTCTAACGTTATTGCATTTCTAGGCAGAATTCTTGCAGAAGTGGTTTGTTGTCCTTCCTGAGGTGGCATATGAAAAAATTCAAGCAGCATATATTTATAATTGCAATTCCTGGGTTCGAGAATATACCAAGTATCATGATCGTATTTTAGCACCTTTGAAAGTGAGTATAAAATTATTTTAATTACTCTTACTTTGCTTGTTATATTATTATGCAGTAAGAGAAATCATAGTACTTTATAAACATTACAAAATAAGTAAAATTTAAAAAAGTCAAATTTAAGGCATAGAGGATTTGTAAATTATTCTCAGACCATTGGATTTTGATTACATTTCCTGGATGCTGTGTATTGTTGTGCCAGCAAAATTTTCATCTTGAAATACAGAATTGTTTTGTTAGTTTTGGGACTTGATTAATGTAATGTTTTCTGTTGTGCATCAATGGCTCTTTGCCTGTTCAAGATGCCATTAGAGTAGGTTATGCTTTTATCACATTCATTTCTTTAAAGTTTAAATATGTTCTCTGGAATTTTTAATTTCTGTTTAGTCAAAATTTCAGTGACCTGGAAAAGTGATGGTCTTTATACAGTGGTGCAAATGGCACTCCTACGGAGCAGGGGGAAACACAATCCAGAAAAATAGCACTATGAGTTACACTAAAAAAATATAGTTAAATATATATCTTCTCCTTAGCTAATGTTATTCCCAGGCTTCTGGAGGGGGGTGGGTGGCACACTTACAAATCTTACAGGGGGGGGGTGTAAGTCTATCTACGTTACTGTCTTTATTATAGGCCTATCCAGGTAAAACTGACGAGCTCCGTGCCACTATAAAAAGTGAAATTTTAAAAACTGTCATAAAGAAGACCAGAGTATTTTTGTGCCCGGGAACCCATACGCCAGCAGTGTTAACAATATTTGGTCAATCATTTACTTGATTCAAATGTTTTGTGTTAGTAGTTTCATTTATTAACTTTTTTCAAATTTTAAATATGTAATGAAACTTATTTTAAGTGCTTGTTTTTGAAGGTTTTTCTTTCTCCCTTCGAAATTTACCTAGTGCTTAAGCTTTTAAATTAAATGGTACACAAATCATGAAAAAATACCTTCATCAAACCATCCCTTGAAGAAAAATATGTTAAACAATACTTTAAAAAATTGTAGATACATGTTTGGTGTTAGAGAAAACCATTACTTTAGTGTACAAATAACACTGTGTCAGGAAGTCAGTAGCGACGAAACCTAACTTTTTAAATGAGCATTTAAAAAACATGGTGGTTATAACTTCACCCCATAATGTTTGAAAATATTTTAACACATGAAAAAGTGAGCAAAATAAAACATTTTACTTTACAAATTCTCAAAAATTTCCTGTTACAGATACATAAAAGAGACTAAGTTTGTCAACTAAATGTAGTGGGGAATTCTCTCAAATTTTAGTAACTTTTTTCCCCTTCCTTTGGTCATATTTGTTACAATCTTTTTTTTTTCTTTTTAGGGTTGCAGAAAACTTATTTTCTTAGATACTCCTCAAAGATTGAATGATTATATTGAAACAGATTATCAACGGCTACCTGGTGCTACCTTATCTCTGGATGAAGACTTGAAAGTTTTTAATAATGCTTTGAAATTATCTCATAAAGATACTAAAGTTGCTATAAAGGTTTGTATTCAGAAGAATGTGAAAAATAGTTTTTAATGTGTGTTTTAATCTACTCTTGTAGTTCAACAAAACAGTTGTGAGACAAGCGAAAGGGATCAGCAAAAGGGATGCTGATAAGAAGTATTGTTCCTCCCCCCTTTTTTCTTTGTAAAATCCTTTTTTCTCCCACTTTTTAATTCCAATAAGTGATAGAAATTTCGTTTTTTTTCCCTTAGTAAAATGCAGTTTTTTTTCCCTTGAACAGAGGGAGATATTTACTTTGTTCAATTCTATAATGCAATTTCACTGAATCTTTTTTTACTTTAATGGGTTTATTTTTTTCTAATTACGATGTGCATTTCGATGATACTATTTTTTCTTCTGTGGAAAATGGGGTTTTATTTTTTTTCTTATATGCAAAGCATATTTTATTAGTTTTTTTTTAAGGTAGAAGGAGGAAGGGGGGGGGGGGTCAGTAGGATTATATATTTTTCTAATTGTAATATAGATTTTTTTAAATTCTTTTTTATTTTTGGATCTTTTTTTTCTTGTTGAGTATTGAATAGTTTTTGCATCTATATTTGTCAAGTCGTAAAAGTTAATGATAAGCACTGAAAACTACTGAAAATTGTTAAGATTACTACTGTGAGCCTTTATATGAAAGTGGCATTGTTGCTTAGCTACCAAGTGCTTATCTGAAATAAGAATCACTAGTTTCATAAGCTTTCTGCAGTGACAATAGTTGAGGCAAACCTAATCGGGCTGCATCGTATTGCTGCAATTAGGAACTAAGAATTATTCTTAGTGCTGCCAGGCTAGGCTTTCTCCAACTAAAAGTATTTTTCAAAAGAAGGAAAAAATAAAAAAGAACTCTTTGAAAATAGTGTTGGTAAAAGAATCCTTGTGAAAAAATATGATATAGATAGAATAAGAGTGGCGTAATTTACACTTACTTAGTTTTGAGTAATTGAAAAATTTACCACCATGCACCAACAGCCTGGTCGGGACAACCAGAGACTGCAGTTTTGCTCTTGTTTTGAACGCGTCAGTGTGAAATAGAAAAGATATCTGAGCTGGGGACAAGTGTCCTCTCGTTGAAGTTGAGATTACATATGTGCTGGTAGCTAAATGTATTAAGCACACCAGTGAAAATTCATAAGTCATGGATGAGTCTTAACTCATAATGTGCGAAGATAGTCTTTTGGTATAAGCTGTAGCTACCGCCTTCAAACCTGGGCTAAGGCAGAACTACAAGCATGTACAGAAAGTTCAATTATGACATCCAGAACTTGCAATTTTTCCCTTGTTATGGGCTCATCTTTTTTGAATAGCCGATGACTTAGCTAGAGACGAATATCCTGTGATAGGCATCTGCCTCATTATTCGTCCATGGTGAATCATGGTTAAGCATCTTGCCTAATTTACCTAATTGGTGCTGTTTTTGTTTTGTTTCTACCCTCTTTCTCTCTTTTTGCTGCATGATTGAGTTGTAGCAGAACCTACAGAGTAGATCAGATTCTTTGATAGCTATGTCTGCTTAAGAAAGTTACGTGTCTGGTACATATAAAAAAAAAGTTGCTCTAAAATGCAGTAGTTCTGAAATTGTTTTCTTTTTTTTTTAATTAAAAAGGGGAAATATTCTGTTTTTGATCTTTCAAAAAAAGAAATGGAATTTTCTAAAACAGTGGTAAAGTTATACTATATATTTAAAGCATTTTCTGTTAAAAAATCATATTGTCACATCAGAGCAATAGTAAATCAACCTAGAAACAACAGTAAGATATCCTACTCTTGGCAATATATGAGGCAACATTATGTATGACAGTTTTAAAATTTTTCCTTTGTAATTTATTTTTTTCATCTATTTTATTCAAATTGCAATCCAGCAACCTTCATCTATAACAATATTTTCAGGTGGGTCCTACTGCAATTCAAGTTACATCAGCTGAGAAAACCAAAGTCATTGGGCATTCAGTTTTGTTAAATGATGTCTACTATGCATCTGAAATAGAAGAAGTATGTATTTTATTCTGTTTGTTTGTTTTTTTTTTCTTTTTTTTTTTTTGTTTTTTGTTTATGCATTATTTAACGACTGAGGGATAATTAGAAACACTCAGAAATTTTAAGGTAATCATACGTCTTGGGTGGAACATAGTTTTCACTTAAAATGACACATATTTTCCCGTTGTTTTTCAAGAACTCAAGCTTAAATTACTTAAACAACATTCATATATTTGCTGGGTAATATAGTACATAAAATAAAAATATGTGTATGTTAGGGATGTGTTGTTCATGAACGAATGGGTCTAAAAGGCTGAATCCTTAAAATGAACGGTCACTACGATCTTCTAAAAAATGAACCACCATTCTTTTGAACGATGAACAGTTTGGAACATTGGATTGAAGTAACTGTGTAAAATCAATTTATTATTTTGTTATTATTTAAATTACAATCCTCTGAAAAAATGTATCCATCAATCGCTCATAAATTTCTGTTTTCTCAATTCAATATAGTAAAACATCCGTTGGTAGCTCGACTACCTTGGTAAGTTGACATTTATTTTTCTAATGGTTAGTCCAATGCAAATTTGAATGGGTGAAAATCTGTTTAACATGACAGCAATTCACATAAACCTTGATAAGTCGACATTCACTTTCTTACTCTTTTACTGTTGTACTTTTTTACTTTTATGTCATTTAAGCAGATTTCTTTAAATGAAAATACTGATCCAATGAAACATTTTTAATGACAGAAGTAACTCTTGCACAGAGCAACTTTTTTTATATGAATAAAGTTGTTCAATTGAAAGAGTTGATGAACAGGTCAAAGCAATGAACAATCCTCTGATGAACAAATAGCTCATCTCTAGTGTACTTAATAGTAGGATCTCTCTTTTCTTCTCTCAACCTTTTTTTTTTCTCTTTACATTAAGATCTCACTGAACTTCCAGCTGATACAAATTCAAACTGAAAGTGACATGTTACCATACTCATTAATTTGTAAAGTTGTTATTTAAAGAAGATTCCGTTATGCAAGTGCAGTCAAAAATCATGGATGCATGGATGTCTTAATGCCTTACAAAGAACTACAGTGAAAAAAGATTAATGTTTGCCAACAGACCATCATGACTATTTTTATAAAAATTATGTTTATTCATGTTCACCTCGTCATATGTATCTAAAGAATTACACATTCGGTTTATGATATATTTATCTATGACCACAAAGAAGAGTTTTTTAACCTGTGGAAACTAACCCTTCTTTTAACACTAATATTAGGTCTTAAAATACACAATTTTCATTTACCAGTCATTTTCATGACCCATAACCCCTATGCAAAAGGAGCGTGTTGTGTACTGTACTAACAAACAAAGAAAAAACCTTACAGTATTACCAGTAGCGTAGCTAGGGGATCCAGCGCCCGTGGCGAACTTAAGAAAAATTGCACCCCTCTCATGGTCGCTTTGATGGGAGGTCACTGCGATCTCCTAAAGCAGTGGTTCTCAACGGGGTGCGGTACCGCCTACCTGTGGGCGGTGGGAAGATGCTGAGGGGCGGTGAACATGTTTTGGGCAGTAGGGGGGCAGTGGGTATATTTTGGGCGATAGGGGGACGGTGGGAAAGTTTTGGGATCAGAGGACAATAAATGTATTTAATTTTGAAAATCAAAATTGAATTTTGCATTAAATCAGGAATCCAACTTGAATTAATTGTGCCGACGATAAAATAAACGTATGCTCTCTGGAATCTTTAAACTTATTTCCATACGCTTTTCGGATGTGACCGGGTTAGTGATATTTTGCGTCCGATAATCTTGAGAGAAAATGTTATAGCTTGACTACGTAGAGATGGCGAAAGAGCTTGAAGTGGAAACGGCCCTGTTTCATTTTGAAATCAGGAGAATCAGCGTCAAAAGTTATTTTTTACTTACATTAAAATGTGTACTTTCTGCGGGATCTCTCTGATGCTACCTATTACGAAATAAAGTGGTTCACTTCCACTTCAAGATAACCCGCCTTCTCTCCGCGATCCAGCTTTACCTAATGAGGAACTGTTACGATAAATCACAGTTGCAATCAGGGTTGCATGGTTTTATCTAATATTAGCCAATTGGGCTAATTTTGATCACACATAGCTTGATAAAATTCAAAAGCATTAGCCTCGCCATAGTTTGGTTATTTTTCAGCCGAACTGTTGATTGATTCTTTTTACCACAACAGTGGAAACTCTAATAGCTGTAAAAAATTTTTAATAACGCATTTTTTTTTCAGTAGTTATCATACACGTAAAAATACCGTCTTGCATCTGCAGGTGAAAATGGTCAAATTCAGTTCTCAAGTTTGATTGTTACTAAACGAAACTAGTTTTCAGACTGAACAATTCCCCGCTTAGGATACCAGATTTCAGTGTCTATTGCCAAAATTTAATGGGGGGGGGGGGGGGGGGACTCAAAATACTGCGAAAAAGATTCACAATTGCATTCTAGTTTCGCCCACAAATAGCATTTTGGGCAGGACAATAAACTTCATCGATTTAGTTTTTTTTTATTACTTTATTAATTTTCTTTCACATTTTCTCATAGGTTACCTTAGCACTTATAAAAAAGGTAAGTCTGCCCTAAAGATATCCAAAATATCTGGATGTGCAGTGGCATCTGTGCAATTTGCTATTTTCCTCGGTTTGGTTATTTCCTAAATTTTTACCTGGCAATCGTATTTGCAATGCTTAGTGTGCAGATTAGTTTGACTGCTTTGTTTGAACTCAGTATTTTAACCTTAGCTTTTGTTCACTTTATTTATTTACTTTCATGGTTAGTGAAATCTCCTTCGGTGATGCTCACGTTTTGCCAACATCTTCAGTCTTGGCATAAAAATCTTACCTGAGTATTTCGAGGTTATTTTTTGTCTCTGAACGTTCCTCAATGGGTCATGAACCCTTTTGAAAATATTGAGACAGCAGATGTTCATCTCAGTAGTAATTGGTGGAACTTTTAACCACTGAAACTTGAAAAGCTGGTTTCCAGAAGGTTAACACTCTTACAGGATTTTGGCTGCAAGGAGACATTAGTAGCCTTTATCCTGGCCTGTGAGCTATTGCCAAAAATTTTTTTTCATCGTTTTCCCCTCTTCTTACTTCGTCGAATGAGGATTCAGTGTTGTGACCGACGAAGTTAGAGAAATCGACTTCAAATCGTCCCAAGAGGAGACTTGCGTCTTCACTTTACAAAAAATATTTCAACCAAACAGTAAGGAAACTGGCTTTAAAAGTTAAAACCACCAAGAACAAATATCCTCACTAACCATATATTTTCTGAATGTTCCTTTCATATTTTGAATGACAAAAAGAATGCTTTGCATTGTTTATTTTTTTTGTATTTGATTGTTTTCTTCTTCATTTTTTGAGCAAAAACAAATCTTTGCTTGTTTATTTATATTTCATTTTGTTATTATTCTTTTAAAAAATAAAATATTTTTCGTCCTTGATTTGCTTTTTATTTCTACATTCCGTCATTTTAATTCTAATAATGACTAATGAGGAAAAATATATATTGTTTAAACCGTTTATTAAAATTCCTGAAAGGAAATTATTTTTAAACTTTAAACCTCTTTTCGCACACCCCCTCACACTTTAACATAAAGGGGGCGTTGGAAAATATTTCATTCGTAAAGGGGGCGTTAGCCGTAAAAAGGTTGAGAAACACTGTCCTAAAGCAATTCTTTATTTAGAAGATTTGTATTATTCTGCAAATTTAAAGACAATATTATTGTAAATTTAATTTTCTTTGTCTTTTTAAAAATATTTTGAATCATGCCTAATGTTCCTAATCGTTAGATGTTTCATTTTCCCTTTTGACTCTTATTCTTCCGAAAATATTGTTATGCTAATGCAAAAAAAAAAAACTTTTTCTCAACATACTTTTATTTGTTATTATTATAATTTTTTTTTTTTTATCGATCAACTTGCGCTCCCCTGGCTGCTGCGCCCGTGGCAAGAGCCACTCCTGCCAACCCCTATCTACACCACTGAGTATTACAGAATATGAAAGGAAGATTTCGAATAAAATTTTTTGCTCTGAATATCTTATAATATAAGAGTTTCAAAATACTTAATTATTCTTTATAACTAATTTTTCGATATCAGTATCACCATATTGGTAAACATTCTAAAGATATTTTGAAAACATTGAATAAATTATGTATACATTCTATGATACTGAAAATAATTGAGCAATTTTTATTTCTAGGTATGCCTAGTTGATGACAATCAGTTCACATTAACTATTGCTAATGAAAGTGGCCCATTATCTTTCATTCATAATGATTGTGATAGCATAGTTCAAGCTATTATTCACATCAGAACAAGATGGGAGCTTTCCCAACCAGTATGCATTTTTTTTTTCCTTTCTCTGAATGTGCATTGCTTATTACATATAGGTATTTCTATATTGTTAATGAATATTTTGATATGTAGTGTCAGGAAATGTAAAGATCTGTTATTTGTTGAACTTTTCAAAAGCAATTTAAGGGTTATTTCAACAGTCTAAAACATACATTTTTTTAAATTACTTTTGTTTCTGGCATGTTTGATTGGCTGTTACTCTTTACAAGAAGACTCTTACTAAGAAATGTGTATCTTTCTAAATGACCCTCATAACTGGTTTTTATCTGTAGCTTTTTTGTGTTTTCAATTCCTACAAAACCTATTACAGCTATGCAGTCGTCATAGTCTTCAAAATACGTAGCAGTGTTAGTGTGATATAAAGAATCTAGCATATTTCTAGAACCCTTTGAACCATCACTAGAAATGCTTCTACTTATTCAATTATATATACAGGGTTGCCACAGGATGCTTAAATGCTACTTTTTGCTACTTTTTTGGACACAAGGCGACTTTAGCTACTTTTTTATGCAAAAACAGGCCTAAAAGCTACTTTTTTTCACTGAATCTGCTTTTTTGGAGACTTTTTCCCCCTGACGTATGTTTTCTTTTGAAACACCTGGAGATTTTCTTTCACCCATGGTTTTAAATAATTTCCATTCCAAGAATAAAACCTTTCCTAAATAGACATTATGGGCTGCAATTCCAAATTGATAAGGAACTTTTAAATTTAGCTTATGGTGCATGCAAATCATACCAGTTCTACCCATGGGCGCCCATATGCGAAATTTTAAGGGGGTGGGCTCAAATATTTTCCTCATAGTTTATAGTTAAAAAATATTCATATATATATATATATATATATGTATATATGTGTGTGTGTGTGTGTGTGTGTGTGTGTGTGTGTGTGTGTGTTTGATTTACTAAGAATATGAAAGTATTAGACTCGTTAAGATATAAATATTCGTCATTTACTCTGACGTAATTGTGTTTGAGATTACTAAACACATTTTGACCGCTTACAGATAAAGCATGTATGCGTCACAAGGCCGTATCCAGAAAAAAAAATTCGGGAGAGAAAATTTCGCACATTGACCAAACACGCATTTTTGTGTGTTATGAGTCTTTTTCTAACTGATTCCCCCTGCCCCTCGCTGTTTCTTGTGTGTTTTTTAATTTCATTTTTGTTG
>JAXGGA010012814.1:0-37411 GCA_038373865.1 Uloborus plumipes | reverse complement strand
ACCCCGACGACCGAGAGAAGACGGCGTTTACAACCGGACAAGGCTTGTGGCAGTTTAAAGTGATGCCGTTCGGCCTCTGCAATGCACCAGCCACGTTCGAGCGTCTTATGGAGTCAGTGTTACGAGGACTTTCTTATGAATCCTGTCTTGTCTACTTGGACGACATCATCATCATAGGACGCAGTTTTGAGGAACATTTGGCTAATCTTAGGAAGGTGCTGCAGAAGCTTAAGGAAGCCAACCTGAAGTTAAGCCCGTCCAAGTGTAATCTGTTCCGCCGTGAGGTGAACTACCTTGGTCACATTATCTCTTCAGAGGGTGTACGAACAGATCCAGATAAGGTATCCGCAGTCAAGAATTGGAGCCGCCCCGAAAATGTTCATCAGCTGCGAAGTTTCCTGGGGCTCTGCACGTACTACAGGAAGTTTGTGAAGGGTTTTTCCAATATTGCACGACCTTTGCATAAGCTGACGGAGAGCAAACAGAAATTTGAATGGTCCAAAGAATGCGAGGATGCATTTCTACAGCTGAAGGAGGCTTTAACATCAACGCCTATTCTCTCTTATCCTCAGCCTGGAAAATCCTTCATACTTGACACTGATGCGAGCCACGAGAGCGTTGGAGCTGTTTTATCTCAAGAAATAGACGGTAACGAACATGTCATCGCCTACTGGAGCAAATGCTTATCCAAGTCGGAGCGAAATTATTGTGTCACGAGAAAGGAATTGCTCGCCATAGTTAAAGCTGTAGAACATTTCCATCATTACCTCTACGGCCGTAAATTCCTGCTCCGGACAGATCATGCCTCTTTAACTTGGCTTTTGAATTTCAAGAATCCAGAGGGCCAGGTAGCCAGGTGGATACAGCGGCTCCAGGAATATGACATCGAGATTAAGCACCGAAAAGGTTTGTCACACGGTAATGCTGACGCATTATCAAGAAGACCTTGTTCCGAGAACTGCCATTATTGCTCCCGAATTGAGAAACAGTACGGGACGACAATCCCTACTGCCTGTCAAGTTACTGCTACTTCATCATCTTCAGATCCTGATCCATGGAGTGACGACCAAGTTAGAAAAGATCAGCTTGAAGACCCAGACCTAAAGCCTATCATAGAGTTAATGGAAAAAGACAGTCGGCGACCTAGTTGGCAAGACATTTCTATCTACAGTCCTGCAACGAAAAGATACTGGGCTCTATGGAAATCTCTCCAGTTGCGAAATGGCGTCCTGTATCGGAAATGGGAATCTGACGATGGTAAAGCATTCAAATGGCAGTTACTCCTTCCCAGATCAAGAATTCCAGACGTTCTAAAGGAATTGCACAGTAGTCCGACTGGAGGACACTTTGGTATCCTGAAAACCCTCCACAAGGTTCGAGAGCGCTTCTTCTGGAGCAAGGCGAAGGATGACGTGGAGAAGTGGTGTCATTCTTGTGACGCCTGTGCTGCCCGTAAAGGACCGAAGAGAAGAAGCCGCGGGAAGCTACATCTTTACAACGTAGGAGCTCCTTTCGAACGAATCGGGATCGACATTCTTGGTCCTCTACCGAAAACTACTGATGGGAACAAATACATCCTCGTTTCCATTGACTATTTCACCAAATGGCCCGAAGCATATTCCATTCCGGATCAAGAAGCTACCACTGTAGCAGAGACTCTAGTCCAGCATTGGATCTCGAGATATGGGACACCTTTGCAGATCCATTCTGACCAGGGAAGGAACTTCATCTCTGCTGTGTTTAAGGGCCTATGTAAAATCCTCAAAATTGAGAAAACTCGAACGACACCACTACACCCACAATCGGACGGCATGGTGGAGAGATTCAACAGGACAATCCTTAATAATCTCTCGCTTATGGTCTCCAAAAATCAACAGGATTGGGACAAGAAACTTCCTCTGTTCCTGCTGGCCTACCGCAGTGCTGTCCACGAGACCACCGGATATTCCCCATCACAGATGCTCTTCGGCCGAGAGCTTCGGCTGCCTTGTGATCTCGTCTTCGGTCTCCCTCCAGATGCGCCTTCATCGCCTGAGGAGTACGTCCAGGATCTCCAGGCCCGGTTGGAGGACGTTCATCACTTCGCACGGGAGCGAATCAACATCGCGACGGAGAAGATGAAGACCCGATACGACACAAGGTCCACTGGTCATGACTTTCAAGAAGGTGACAAGGTGTGGCTATGGAATCCCATCCGACGTAAAGGTCTGTCACCCAAATTGCAGTCGCATTGGGATGGACCCTACACAGTCCTTCACCGGCTGAACGACGTCGTAGTGAGGATCCAGAAGTCATCACATTCAAAACCTAGGGTTGTACATTATGATCGGCTAGCCCCATACTATGGCCATAGTTCGTAAAGTAAATCTAAAGCTACCATGGTAATTTGTTTGTAAATTTTGTAAATAACTTTTGCCTTTAATTGTTTGTAATATTACTCTATCAATGTTATTATTTCGTTCATGTTCTCATTGTTATTGTTTATCATGTTTATGATTGGTCATCATGTAATGTGTGCATCTGTAAGTCTTCCCTTGCTTCCTTTCTGGGGATTGTACTGCCCGGGACGTGCAGTCCTTGGGAAGGGGGCAATGTTACAAATCTTGTAAATAGTTGTTGTTTTTCCTGCCTTGCATCATTTTCATTAGTTTTGGTTTTATCTGACGTCATGTTGCAAAAGTATCTGAAGATATCACTTTTATCACTTGTATACCGGCCCTGTAACACTTTGTAGTTTTTACACTTGCCCTAAATTTAATAAGCGTGAAGACATTTTCGCTCGGAGTGGTGTTTTTCTTTTTATTTCTAGCGTTTTCTTGAATGAATTGTTTAAAGTTATGAATGATTTGGAATATTCCAGATATTACTAGAAAGTTGTCGGGAATTCTTTCCGTGTATAAATAGCTGGCCTTGAACACAAGTCAGTCAGTTTTTCTCAGATGGGTTTTCTGAGATGCTCGTTTTCGTTCGCTTGGCGAATGGTTGTTTTGCTTTTGTAATTGCTTAATTACTGTTCACGTTTGATACGTGGTGCTGAGTTACTGTTGAGAGTACAGTGTACTGTTTTGCTACCTAATTGCTGGATGTTTGGCAATTGTTTCCTGCTCATATTGTAAATAGTGTAAATACTTGTAAATAAATTTATAGTTACTTCCTCAAGATTGGAATGCTCATTTGAAGAAAGTTGAAGGTGCTACGGACTCGTTACAATATATATACCTAGGGTGAAAATAATCCTCAATTCAATCCCCAGGTTAGACGTCATTAGTATAATGTGAATGATATATTTGGGTGGGGAGGGCGATACTTCGTCTAGTTTTAATTAAACCCATTTACCAACTTTAAATAAGTTTACTGTTCATTTTGTATCAAAGAGTTTTTTTTTTTTTTTTTCTAAATATTTTGAACAGTTTTGAATTAAAAAAGAGTGGTTGTGCCGGGAAGAAAGGGGTAGAGGGGGTGAACCTGACAAATCTATAAGCTCATGCCAGCTCACTTTAAACATATTCATGTTTGTTTACTACTTTTTAGACCATCACGAGAAGGAGAACTTAGTATTTAAGTAAATAGAATCTAAAAAATATAATTTTTTTCCTATACAGTTTTATTCAAAAATTCAAAAAAATATGATCACATTGAGATCCCAATCTAAAAATTTGTACTAACATAGATAAAATATACAAAAATTTTTGAGGATTTTTAAAAAAAAATTCATTATATGTTTTTCGAGAAATTTAAATTTGAAATTTAAATTTCATTTTTTAAAAAAGAAAATTTTTATCAAATTAGTCATGTTGCACATCCGATTAAGCGGCAACTAACGTACTTTAAAATGCCATTTACCAAATCGTTCTATCTATATTTGGTGTCGAGTTATGGTCCCTTTTATGTTCCCTTATCCATGGAAAAAAGAGGCGAAAAACGAGCTTATAGATTTGTCAGGTTCACCCCCTCTACCCCATTCTCCCCGGCACAACCACTCTTTTTTAATTCAAAACTGTCCAAAATGTTTAGAAAAAAAAAACTCTTTGATACAAAATGAACAGTTAGGGCCATACTCCACATCAGCGTAAAACGCGACCGAAACTGAAGGCAGAAACCGAAAATCCGGGTACTTTCCATAGGAACACCATTGAATCAATTTTACGCTTCTGCCTATTTTTTCTGCTTTACGTCGATGTGGAGCATGGCCCTAAGTCTCATAAATGAAAAAATAATAGAGATAAAAATCCAAAAATTGAGACTTTTGATTACCTCAAGGGGTACAATTGATGAGCCAAATGAGAAAGAAATACAAAAATGTAAGGTAAAATTTTTATCAGATTTTGGATCACTTGACGTGGAATGACCCTCTAACGATTTTGACAAAATTTTGTGTTTAGATAAAATTTGGTTTTTGAGTTCATCTTCATCTGCATAGAAAATGGCAAAATTATGAGAGCTAGCTTTGCGAAACATTAGTGATGTACCGTAAATAAGGGTTACTTGGACCCTAGGGGGTTACTTGAGCCCACTACAATAAAATGATAAAATCTAGGTTTGGTACCTACTAGTTGAAGACTTGCACGTAGTTCCTCGTTTCTCCACTAGGTAAAAGCCCTCTGCAGTCTCTAACGCTAGTACCAAACCCAGATTTTATCATTTTACTGTGGGCTCAAGTAGCCCTCTTGTGGGTCCAAGTAACCCTGATTTACGGTATAGGAAGTCTGTCGTCTGTGCAAAATATTGTTATTATTGTTACATTGATCGCTTAAGGCTGGTACAACATTTAAAATATAAAACCTATGTATCAAATCAAATGAGATAATTTTGCAATGTAAATTTGTATTAATAGAATTAAATATTATTTTACGTCGCTCAGCATTAGTTTACTAGTTGTTTCCTTCATTTTATTTTTGTAAGCATTACTGGGGAAACATATATTTGCGGGCCCACCCACTAAATTAAGGCACGAGCCGCCACTGAAATAAAGCTACCTATTGTATTGTGATTTTACGGTGCGCATCGTTTAAATAAGGTTGTGATGTGATGATGTTTGTCCAAATAAGGTTGTGTGTTCAAAATAAATTACGGCTGTTTTAAATGCGTAATTACAACCAAGGGCTTAAGAATGCTTTTCAAATTTATCTAAATAAGTACTCTGAACTTTTAGAAAAGAAACACGATTTTGCAAACCTATTTTTTTAACCGAGCGGGGCTCGGTCGCCTAGGTACTATATATAAAGATGACGGGCTCTGTTTGTTTGTTTGTATGTATGTTTGTAACCGATGGTCAGAAGCCCCCACAGCACCTACAGACCTGAAACTCGGCACAAAAATTCGAACGTATCCCCTAGAAATGCATCTCGAAGGCCGAATTCTAAATTTTCGAATTAGTTATTTTTAAATCAATTAACTAGTCTCATTTTTGATGTATCCGACGTACACCCTTTTGCAAATTAATTGAAACAAACTCGAAAAATTGAGAAAACTAAGAAAAGAACTATTTTGTTTAAATTTATATAAAACCAAAAGTTTTTATAACATAATATGATGTCTACAACTCTTTGTAAACATTTGGACACGATTTGCCATGGAATCTATCATTTTTTTACACTCATTTGTAATATGTGTGTCTATGAATTAGCGCAGTGGTTAGCTTCTCCACAGTTGAACAGTCCTCATGCAATGGTCGATTTTTGCAAATAGCCCAAAGATTCTCGATTGGATTGATATCAGGAGAGCTCAGGCTATTTAGATGTCTCAATTTGGTTCTCAGACATGAATTTCTTGGTCATTTGGACGCATGGAAAGGGGCTAAATCCTGCTGGAAAAGTAAAGTTTCATGTGGGTATCGTTCCTTCAGCACTACCCTGCTAAAAATGACACGTAGAGATCAATAAAAAAAATTGTACGTGGAAATGGCCAACGGATATCAATAGAGCTAAATCAGTAGAGGTCTACTGATATCAGTTGAACAAGATGCTATGGATCTCTATTGATATTCATTGATTCTACGGTTTTGTTCTACTGATATCACTAGACCTCTACTGATTTAGCTCTATTGTATCCGTTGGCCATTTCCCGTACATTTTTTTAAATTCTATGATGCTATGGATCTTTATTGATATCTATAGATCCTATGGTTTTGTTCTATTGATATCACTGAAAGATGCTATGGATCTTGTTTTGTTCGTTACTGATATCAATAGGTCTCTACTGATTTATCAGTATTGATATCCGTAATCCATTTCCGCCCACACAAATTCTTTCTATTGATCTCTATGGGTCATTTTTACTAGAGCTAGAACTAGTGGTGTGTCATTGCACAAGTGGTGTGCAAAATATCCAGAACAAAAGTGATATATGCTGAAGTAAATGCACGCACAGCTCGATCATAGCATCCTAAGACTGCATTTCCGCTCTTATTGGGGACTCCACAGTTAGGTATAGTCAATGATCGAACCGGAGGCAAAAATCTTAATGTAGCTAAGATAGCCAACAAACTGGTAGATAAAGTGAATTTATCTGTTTATACGTAATAGCATTAATTAGCCACAGCATAAAGATTTTGCACATATCAGGGCATAACACTACATTAAAGTCTCAAATTTTAATGGATATGCATCGAGACTCATTATGCATCACATGGAAATGTATGGAAAAGACCCTCAAAATAATGATTCTTAGATTAAAGACAAACTTATTTATGGAACTTCAAATGCTCCATTTTTCACAATGCGCACAATGTACACTTTACACATGAAGAGGCCAATTTTTTTTTGTATCCAGTTTAAAGAATAAAAATGTGTTTTTCTTTAATTATCTTTTTTAAAAAATATCTTTGAAATGAATGGTTGAACCATATGTTTGTGATGATTTGAAAGAAAACTATTGATTTTTTTCAAACATAAAGGAAAAAAAATGACTAGCATAATCTATGAATCTGTAATATCAGATTTTAAAAAGTCAGAAATTTTATCAGTTAAAATTTCAGTCGAAGTTTATTATTTTAAAATTATAGTTATCTTTATTTACAAAGTTTAAAATCATCTGGTTTTTTTTATTATTATTATTAATAACTTTCCTAGCTCATCACTAATTTTACCGAGACTTACTACTTAAGTTTAAACTTAATGATTTCATTTCTACAGATATCAATTGGAATTAATATAACCTATCGGATTTCTATTGATGTCAATTAAAGCTTTAAGTGATATCCATTGGGATCAGTATCCTACTGACCAGATTTCTATCGATATCTATAAAGCTTCTATTGATATCCATTGAAATGCTTTCCTACTGACCAAATTTCTATTGATGTCTATAGGGCTTCTATGGATATCCATTGAGGTTATGATCAATAGACTACAGGTATCAATAACTTCTATCGATACCAATAGAGACAACTATAGAAATCAATTCATATCAATAGAACTCTACCGATATTAATAGATTTTTCTATTGATCTCTACGTGTCATTTTTAGCAGGGTAGTAAAGCATTTTATTGCCAGAATAGCAAAAGATTTTTCAGAATACATCATACCATCAACATTCTTCAAGGAACCAACCCTATTGTAACCGAGACAACCCCAAAACATCTTTTTAGAGTGATTTACAAATGTTTTCATGTGGCAAACCTGAATTCTTTCACCTGAAGATCTCCGTACGTCTTCAGTTCGTTGACCTTGGATAATGAAACGAATTTTGTCACTAAATAGTCGTTTCCTCCAATTTTTAGCTGCGCAATTTTTTTATTTTAACACCCACAAATAGCGATTTTTCTTCATTGGTGGAGTCAGAAGCTGTTTCTTCATAAACCGATAGACCGGCCGACCGGTACAATAAGGTTCCTTTGAACCATAGATAAGCTTCTGATTAGTGGAAATTGATGATAGATAAAGGATTGAAGTATCTCATCCATATTTTTACTAATTTTAGCATAATCGGTGAAGAATAAAAGGATAATTTTAAAGTCATGAAAAAAATATTTTGTTTCAATTAATTTGCATAAGGGTGTAATTGAGGGAGAAAAGATCCCCCCACCCCATAACATTATGCATTGTTGGAAATGGGTTTTTTTCTGAAAAAGAAAAGTTTTAGCACATTTTTCTCCGTTAATTAGAACTGGAGATATTAATTAATCAAATTTAGTCAATTTTCAAGGCTTAACTGTATACGCAAAGCTGAAACACCAGGTCCATTTTCCAGACAAACTGCTCTTTCGTCTCTGAAGTTATAGTGGTTTAAATTTGCGTATAGAGTTAAGCCTTGAAAAGTGACTGAATTTGAATAATTAATAAAGTCTGGCTTTGACGAGATGGCACTTGACTCCTCCTTTTTTCAGAATTGTCTATTTTCAAGGGGTGATACGCAGATGAATTTAAGAATGGAATTCACAATTCTGGTATTGATTGTAGAACTTAAATTTGTCACTTTACTCATCTTCAATACGTCATCCAATTTAAGAAATTAGCCAAAGAGATAAAACATTTTAATTTTGCACGGTCAAGGCAGATTGGACAACTCATATTCTACGTAAGTAGGTGGGTCTTTATTTCACCTCTCTATACACCATTGATCAAGGACTGCAACAAATCCGATAATTAATTTGAAGTGAAAATTTGCGAAATTAGGGTTGCAATAAAGAATTTACTGCTTGTCATTTTTACTTTTTCGCCGACTAAATGAAATTACTGCTGCAAATTATACAGTCCAACAATAAAATAATCACATTGCAAAAATATATTTAGAGCACTTTTTTCTTTTAAACTAAACTGATACGAAAAATTTTAAGTATTATTCATTGAAATTTCGTACATTGTTCTTCACAATGATAATAAAAACAACAAACATCAACAAACTTCAGACAGCAAACGATAAATTAAGAGCTAAATTTGTTCACTCAAGCCATTTACTGTGACTTATATTGAAATAAATTAATCATGAAGTAAAATATATTTTGCAGGCGATAAATTTAGAATGGTTTACTACAATGTTCTCTTTTTTTACCTCAAATAAAATGGTTTCTATAAATACAACTTGGCAGATAGCCAAAATGTCGCTAAATTCATAAATATGGTACGCGTCAATTTCTTCCTTTTCTACCTATTTTAAGGAATGGACTCGATTTCTCGTTTGATCGACAGGTGCCTTCTCCTCACGGTTTTATTATATCTCCTGTTACTTACTTAACGTCTGTTTGATTTGGCGCATTAAGATTTTAACTTAAACATTACTTTTAGTGGAATTCAAAAGATTGTGGAGTACATTTTTTTTATCAAAACGAAAGATGTTATGGGGTTAAATTTTTGCACGAAAACAGGACTAGGGGTCATTGTTATAATCTGTTTAAATCAGTCGATAGTTTTTAGAGGGCCATTGATCTTCATTGGGGTTTATAATGTGACTAGACCAGCCCAGTTGGGCCCAGAGTCTGTTGCTGGTCGTCGCATTTATATTTGTACTTAAATTAAGGAATATAGTTTAATTAAGGAATATAAAAGTTTACGTTAGAAGGGTTGGAGTGAATTTAAATTTATTCAGTTGACTTCCTTTACATTTATTGCACGGGCATCGCCGTGAGGGTACTGCTAGTAAACTTTATAAAGAGTAGAATTAGGTAGAAAATTGAACCGGCTGAGTTTTAAGGAAAAAAAGTTTTGAAACGTGAAAAAAAAAAAAATCAGATCACGAAATGCGAACAGTACATACAATATTTTTAAAGAAATGCATAAAATTTGGGAAGTCTTAAAAGGGTTTTTCACTTATTTTCAAGGACTTTTCAAGAATTCAGCAAAAAATTCAAGTACTTTTAATACTTCTTAAGGAACCATTGGAAAATCAAGTATTTTTCAAGAGCCCCTAGTGCCTAGTAGTCAAATTAAAATTCAAGGACGTTTCAAGGATTTTTAAGACTGAGAACATAGATGGAACTGGAAAAAAAACTGAAGGTTTATCGCAGGATAAAATTGAAAAGAACGAAAAAACTTTAAATTTTTAGTTTGCACATGAGTCCATTGCAGAGCACTTTTCAAGCTAATAAAAGAGAAACTGCGAATACAACTCACCTTCTTCATCTTTTTCATCTACTCCCTCTTTCAATTCTTCTAGTTCACAGTGAATCGTCAAAATGTCCCCAGGCAAGACATCTAGTCTTCCATGCAGCAGGTCGCTTCTGCTCATGCGCTTGAAGCCATAAAATCTTCTGTGCAAAAAGGGTCCATACGAGGATTCGCTGACAGTTAAACCATTCCTGCTCCGCAGATAGGATTTCAATCGTAATTTCGTGCTCGATCGTTTCTGCTGCACTAAACGAGTTCCCAAAGAAAAGATGATGTCTTTGTTTCCTTGGTTTTCGACCTGGAGGCGGCATACTATGTCACCAAAGAAAAAGTAAGGTGAAAGTCTACTCTTATTGGTATGAATACGGGAGAAGTTGCCAATTTTCCAAATTACTGATGTTTTGGAGTCTGACTGGTGACAAGAAAAATAGGCAGTAGTCATCATCATATTTTGCGAACGGATGCTTCATATATTTATACAAAAACGACTATCAAAACTGAATACCATCAGATTTAAATGAAAAACTTGTAAAAGATCTGTTTGACTTGTGGAAGCAACAACCTATAATGCAAGAAACAAAAAATTACCAGTAAACCAATTAAAAGATAGAGGTGATTGAACAAAATTGAATTAGCCAACAAAAATGTTAAAAATGAGTTATTCATATACACTGCTCGACATTGAAAATGCAACACCAAGAAGGAGTGGTCAGAAATTCATGCAAATTTTACCGTAGAAGCACGTCACTGAGTTATGCAAATGATATGAAATGCGCAGCTCTCCGACGCACGTGAAGTAAGACACAAGAGAATGAAGTTGAAAAGTGGGCTACGTTCATGTTGGTTTTTCTGCCAGACTAATTATCGGAGAAATTTGGTTTTTGTCTCGAAGGATACGTGTGATAGGAGGAAATGCCACGCTGTCCTCAACGAAGACACTTCCAGCATATAGACGACTTTATAAGGGGTATGGTGATCGGACTGAGAAGGGGAGGTTGGTCCATACGTCAAATTGCAGCTGATACCCACATGGATGCAAGCACTGTGCATCGGCTGTGTCGGAGATGGTTGGAAAGAGGAAATGTAGCCACATTGAGGGGTGCAGGTGCAGCCAGAGTGACGTCAGACCGCTTGGATCGACGGATTCACCGACAAGCTGTGGTGGACCCGCAAGTCACTTGTACGTCGATTCTGCAGCACGTGCAAGGTACCCTGGATGTTCCTGTGTCGACCAGAACCATTTCCTGTCTACTGGTTGCACGTGGCCTGCAATCACGGCTCCCGCTAAGAAGACTGCCATTGACCTCACAACGCAGACTCCAGCGTTTGGAATGGTGCCGGACCAGAGCGACGTGGATGGCAGAATGGCAAACCGTAGTGTTCTCAGATGAATCCCGCTTCTGTTTGTCCAGCGATAGTCATCGCATACGTGTGTGGCGTCGACGTGGAGAAAGATTGAATCCGGCAGTAACTGTGGAACGCCCCACAGCGCGACAACGTGGCATAATGGTTTGGGGCGCTATTGCATACAATTCCGTATCACCTCTAGTTCGTATTCGGGCACTATGACGGCCCAACGATATGTAGACAATGTACTGCGGCCGGTGGCAATCCCCTACCTTCAGGGTCTGCCAAATGCAATTTTTCAACAGGATAACGCCCGTCCTCACAGTGCTCGAATCCGCCAACATGCTCTACGAGGTGTAACAGATGCTTTCCTGGCCACCACACTCTCCTGACTTGTCACCAATCGAACATGTGTGGGACGTGATTGGACGCCGTTTGCAGAACCTGTCACTGCCTCGTTCAGAGGACGAACTGTGGCAAATGGTTGAAAGGGAATGGAGTGCCATCCCTTCAGGACACCATCCGCAGGCTTATTGACTCCATGCCTAGACGTGTTTCTTCGTGCATCGCTGTCCGCGGTGGTCCTACTTCTTACTGAGCCGACGCCGTCCTCGCTCTAAATTTTGCTTATTTATTTTGAAATAAATATCACTTATTGTTCCATGCTGTCTCTGTCTTCTTACCAAATTTCATCAATTTCTGACCACTCCTTCTTGGTGTTGCATTTTCAATGTCGAACAGTGTATGTTGGTGCAGATAAACTGACACAATATGGAATGCAAAATTGATTCAAGCCAAACTCTGCATTACTATGCCATTTAGTGAACAAAGTATCAAACCATTTATTATTATTATCATTATTATTATTACGGCGGACACTCCAGGGCTCCCTGCACTTATGACTACAAGTGGTTAACCAGTTGGATGGGACCCTAAAAAGTACTTTGTTTTCTGGTCCAGACCAGGGACTGAGCAACCCCTGGTCCAGCACCTCGAACTTGGAGGACTTAGTGACCACAAGCATATTTAACGTGCATATTCGCCATTAGTAAACACGATGGTTCTTGGCCCGGCTGGCATCCAACCAGGGACCCTTCGGTTACGACTCCGACTCCTTACATATCAGGCCACCACGAACCCTGTCAACCCAGTTCAAAGAGACTGGACATTCTTGGGCAACTTTGAACTCTATTTACTCAAAACTAACATTTGGTGGGTTGAACCATTTTTGCACAACACAATTCAAATACCATGCATTCTCAGATCGTCAAACGTGCACGTGCACTGAGGGCAAGGGGGGGGGCGACGGGTCCCGACAAGGTGAAGAAATAATGAGGTAGGTATTCTTACTTATCACGAGTTATCTCGTCATGTCGGTAAGTACGTATTTGAGTGCGCATAGCTCAAAATAGTATTGCCCTAAAGGTGAAAAATTGAAATTATGCATGTAGAGTCTGCATGATGTTTACTTACACAATTTTCTTTTTGGCTACATACAAGTTTTTTTTTCGCGCAAATCTATATTAAGTTCGATTATAAATAAATCATGAACCTTTAAAGTAACGAAAATAAATATTGTAAGAAGTTGTCTTGCAACTACTTAAAATATTTGTGCTTTGATTATGTATGTTTTATGGTTACTTTGTCGCACAAGGGTGAAATCAGAAATTCATTTTTATTATCATAAATTTGCAAAAATAACCAAATAGATATTCAAGGAATCATGTTGCATAAATATGAGACTCAGATGCAGTTGTATATTGTGAATTTATACCTGAACTCTCTTATAATTTATTAGCAGTACCCGCACGACGATGACCGTGCAATACATGTAAAGGAAGTCAAGTGAATAAATTTAAATTTACTCCAACCCTCTGAAGCAAAATTATTTTATTCTTTTATTCAAATGTGCTTCCCAAACTTTTAAATTCCACTAAAAGCCCAGTTAAAGTTTAAAACAATTCGCCAAATAAATAAATAAAAAAAACATTAAGGGGAGATTTAGTTAATTTTCAAGGCTTAACTCTACACGCAAATTGAGAAACTGCACTGAAGAACAAGCAGTTTGTGTGGACCTAGTGTTTCAGTTTTACGTACATGGTTAAGCCTTGAAAATTAACTAAATTTGATTAATTAATATCTCCTGTTCTAATTAACAGGGAGAAACGTGCCAAAACTTTTAATTTAAAAATAACTAATTCGAAGAGCATTTCACGGGGATACGTTCGAATTTTTGTGCCAAGTTTCAGGTCTGTAGATGCTGTGGGGGCTTCTGGCCATCGGTTACAAACATACAAACAAACAAACAAACAAACAGAACCCGTCATCTTTATATATGGGTGATTCTACAAAAATGGGCAAATTTATGTTTCATACTGATTGCTCTTTTTGTTTTTAATTTAATAAAAAAACTATTTGGGGAATATTTTTATGTGTCTTTTGTTCTATAATTTCCGTTATCAACAATGTCAATATTTAATTATTATTCATTTAAAAAAAAGGATATTAGATTGAAATGTCATCCACATGCCCTGTCCCGTAGGTGCAATTTTCACAATCAATGGAATATAGATTTTAAAAAAATAAGTGATTTTTTTTCTCGAGTTTTTTATTTATAAATATGAATGTGTGCAAGATGTAAATCACAAAAAAAGCAAAATAATGTGAAAATAATATCTCTAAAAGTTAATCTAAACTTTGTCCCAGCGATTATCAGTCATCCACATGTCTAAAAAGTATAGATATTTTTCTCTGAAATGTTTTATTTCAAAATCTGGCAACGCATCTTAAAATAAAGCATGGAACTTTGTTATTCCTGGCTGAGGATTAATTTTGCTGTTCTGCAATTACTTTTTGATAAAAAGCAAGCTAAACTCAACTTTCAAGGCAAGTGTTTTTTATCTTTGTCATTAACATGCCCCACAGAATGCATGTAAAATGTACATGTAAATAAATTTTGATAATGAGTAATCCTTAGGCTTACATTTGTGGGTTCTAATTCGAAGTGAAGCCGAAAAATATTCAAATATGACTTTTTGAGAACACAATTACTTGTGTTTTGTCATTCACATGCCCTTTTTCTATTGTCATTCACATGCCCCAATATAAGACATGTGGATAAATCAAAAGCCAAACTATGACAGTACAATGTTTGAAAATTATGTCTACCAGTTTACTGGTTACAAAATTTCATTAATATACCTATTGTGTTTGTGTTATTCACATACTTACTGTGTTATATTCACATACCCATTGTGTCATCCACATGTCCTTTTTATCATTCACATATGCCTTCAAAAAAATAAAAATCCAAAAATACAATAAAATACAAACATTTAAGCTCTGCTGATATTCTATTTCACTTATGTAACTTATCAAGTGCTTTGCTGATTTTTTTCAGATTTTTAATTTTAAATTAATTTTTTGAAATCTACATGTTAAAAATATTCCCGTATTTGTAGAATCACCCATATATAGATTTATATTTTCTTCATTTTTACATTTGAACTTATCAATATTTCATTTTTCTACTACTCAGTACTGATCGAGTAAATAAGCAAAATTTGACAAGTACCGAGTACGGAAAGTTGAACTTGCGTTGGACCCAGAACGTGTTACACTCAGTCTAAATTATGTCGGCCCCGCTTAAACGAATACTGTCGGTTCCAAGAAATATTATTCGATTAAGCGGGATATTCGTTTAAGCGGGGATCTTTAACATTGCGTCTATCTATGGCATTGGTTCCGGAAGATTTATTCATATAAGCGGGGTATTTGTTTATTCGTTAACCGATTAAGCAGGGACGACAGTATTATTTATAAATTGTACTTCATTATATGGCTAATAGTTGCTCTTAGTAATTTTATTTGTGTCTTGAAAATAATGACTAAGATGGGGTTTGCACCCGTGACCTTGGGGATAAGAGGACTGCGACTAATCGCTATGCTATAGTGCTCGTTCTTTTACAATAAAATTCATTTTAAACTGTATGGGGAGAAAGTGTAACTAATTGAAATGAAATTAAAACAAAATTTTGGTAGTTATAAGTGTTTTTTGATTGTAGAACAAATAATTGAAATAACCTTAAAATTTCATGTTTTCTAACTTTACTATGTTTTCTTTTGAATTATTTCTTTAAAATTTGTGTGAGTAACTCTGGCTAAGAGGCAGTTCAAGTTTCATCTACATCTGAAAGCATATCACCTACCATTTTCAATTTAAGTGAACAAAGGGAAAATTCTTGTCAAACAATGTATCCGGTTTTTTTTTTTTTTGAAGTTTTTGCTAATAAATCACATTACAAAACTCATTTATGGAATTGAAAAAAAATTTCTTTTCCTCTGACATCGTTTTGATGAGAAAGCAGTGTACATGAAACTGACAATGCTCTTTCTACCAGAACACTGCGTTTGCTCAGAAACTGACAGGCTATTTGCAATACACCGCCAACTCTGTTATTTTGATTCATTAATCGAAATAACCGAGTTGGCAGTGTATTGCACGTTCCTGCCTTAGGAGGCCTTGTTTAGGGGCGGTTACTCACTGCTTTATGACAGGCTATTTACTTACAAAGAATAATTACACTACCTAAAATGTGTAATAAATTTTACTTCAAATCTCAAAAGTTAATAATACAGACAGTTTAGTTTTCTTTAATGCTTAATAGTTTTGCTTTTTAAGAAAATAACAGTTGCTTCTCTTATTTACAATAAAATATATTTTCCGAACACAATAACTTATTAATTTAACATTCTTTATTGATCCTAAAGTTTAATGTTTTTCATTTTAAATAGAAGAATAAACTATTTTTTGCAGTATTCAATTGTTAACAGTTTTTTACCGGAAATTATTGGCGCAATGTGGTCTAAGGTGAACCAATGTGGCCTAGGAGCGGTTCATTTTCCTCCACTTCCAATTCTTCTGTTCAAAAATAAATATTGAGAAAGATTGTCATCCGAACATTTAAAAAAAGTTAGATGAAGAAAAAAATTGTAAATAATATAAGAGTAAAAAAGCAGGTTATTATTTTTATTTTTGATGAGGTAAAGAATAAAACTTGAAAAGCGAAGTAAACGCACCTCAACGTTCTCGCACAAAAACAAACGTGTTTAATCTTAAATCTTAGACAAATTTATGCATTTTAATTCATTGTTAACAACTACCATTGGGCAATTCCACGGTGTCGAACGTAGACTTTGTACAAAATTCAACTATGAAAGTTCAAAATTGTCAGGGTAAAAATAAATTAATTGAAGCAATTTTTTTTTTCAATACATATGCGTGTAGGAACAACCAAAACACCTCTGAAATTTCTGAAGAAAGCTTGAACTTTAAATATTAAAAAAAAAAAAAAAAAACTCATGGTGTCGGATGTAGACTCAAGGGGAACAGAAAATTCACTTACCGTGCAAAAATCCTAAGATTCAGCTCACCGAACTGTTCTTAATTTTTTTGACCACTTGAATGTTTAAGATCAAAGTTGAAGTAAGAATAATTTTCTTTTGCATCAACTTTATCTAAGAATAAATGAGCTAATATTTAGAAAAGTGCCAATTTGAGTCCCAAGTGAATTTTCACTAGTATTTCAATAACTAGTTAAAAAAATAATTTTCCCCAGAAAGAAGGTAAGGTTCTGCTTTCATTTCATCTAATAACATCAGAAAAAAAGTTTTTTTTTCTTCAGAAAATATTGTTTTTATACATCAAAAATCAGATCGGTAACGTGTCCCAAGTAGCAAAGCTTAGCATACAAACAGGTCATGCGCACTTTCTAACTTCCCAAAAAAACGCACTTGTACAAAAAACGATTCTATTTTTACCCCTTTGTTAATATTTTACTTCATTTTTGTTTTAATCGATTTCTGATTTTCTAGCCGATGCGAAATAAGCGTGTCCCAAGTTCCGCCGTCAGAGTGGTAACAATAACTTCCGATCTATGTTTAGGCTCCCAAAATTATTTCATGCACCTATACCACGTGATACTGAGTACCTGGTGGGATGTTTTATCGAATAGTAATTAAAAATTTGCATTTCTGCATCTAAAATTGTAGGTAAGATTTTTTAAAGTGATTTTATAAAATGTGTGTCATTTGAGTCATCAGATCGGTAACACGCTCTAAAATGCGCAGTTTTTATTATTTTAAAAATTATTTTATATATAAGTATAGTCCTTTATTACAAGTGAAAAAACCATGTGTTTGATTTTGGTTTAGTGCGATTGACTCGGAAATAAAAAAAAAACTTTGTCAGTTTGTCAGATCGGTAACAGTCAGAGCGGTAACATTGAAAAACAGCGAATATGTCACAGAACTAACTCACACGTTTCAGAATTATAAAAAGCAAAAATCATAGGTTTTAACCATATATATTGAATATTTTTGTTCTTAAAAAATGAAAAGCAATGAGTTTTAGTACAATTGCTTCATTTGTGGTTTGTATGACCTAACAATAGAAGTTAGTAAAATAAGGAAAATTGACGCTGCAGAAATTAAGTTAATTAATTATTATTATTTATTTATTTATTTATTTATTTATTTATTTTTGGTGCTTCAATTTCTCATAACTTCGCTAAATAACTAGATAATAACTAGCATGCTAAAATATAATTTCTGATCAAGAAATTAAATTTCCT
Organism: Uloborus plumipes; assembly: GCA_038373865.1. Taxonomy (NCBI): domain Eukaryota; kingdom Metazoa; phylum Arthropoda; class Arachnida; order Araneae; family Uloboridae; genus Uloborus; species Uloborus plumipes. Next base: position 19,388 of record JAXGGA010012814.1, on the reverse strand, counting down.
GCAACTAACTAAAGAAAAGCAAGCAGCAGAGTTGTGTGTTGAAAAAATTAAAGTTGTGTGTTGTTTCAAAACAAAACAAATGTTTTATTAGCTTGGATTTGGTAATCTCATAATTTATTTTATCTAAAAATCTTATCGCTCAATTTTATTTCAAGAAATGCGTTTTTATAATGAAATATTATTTTTTAGCCTAATATATATATTTTAATATAATTATCTTAATTCTATGTTAAAAATGCAAGGAAATGATATCATATTTAGAGATGTTAACGAAGACTGAAAGCATAAACTCAAATATGTAGCTCATATTAACATCAGATCTGTAACGGCTTAAAAGTGAGTAATCTAAGGAGGGGGTAAATAACTTCCTTGACCTCCCCCTTTTATTTTCTTGCATTTAGACCCAATTTAGACTTAAAATCCAATATTAGTTTTTTTCTGCAAAGAAAATTTTTTTTCAGAAAACTCCTACTTCAAATTGGCACTTTTCTAAATATTGGCTCAAATAGCAAAAAAAATATTTTTCCTATGGTGTCGGACGTAGAAAGTGCAAAGTAGGTAACGTCTGTCATAAAATAGATGTCTTAAAAAGCTGTTCAACTTGTTAATTTATTAACATTTTTGAGTGTCGGACTTCGTAGAATTTTCAAAAATTATGGGCATATTTTTTCAAAGTTTCAACTCACTAGCATTGTAACAACTCAGGTTAATCTCCAAAAACTACTGAAAAGAAATTTATTTGCTTACAAATTAAATTAACGCTAGATGAACAAGACTCCGTCAGTAAGTTCGCTTCAGATTAAAAAATAAACAAATTACTTTTGAAAAAGCAAAAAAAAAAAAATATATATATATATCTATTTTCTTATTACAACATTTTTTCTACCAATTTCAATCCTATGTGAAGTTACCAGCTGCCACTTAACTGTTTCTGCACTTTGCTAAATGCATTTTAAAACTTTAAAACTTTAGGATACAATAAAAATACTTTAAGAACTAATAATACATCACACAAAATATTATTTTCCCGTACATATATGTGAGTGCAGCAGCAAACAACGCTTATGCACTTTCACCCCATGATTTTTTAAATTAAATTAAGTTATTTTTAGAAAGTAACATTAATTTAATACCGTTTTTAATATTTTTAACTTTATTTTTTAAAAATAATTATAAATTTAAATTAAAAAATTGTAAAAACATTGTATTCAGAGAAATAAAACTTGTTAAATAAATAAATAAACAAATAAACGAAAATTAAGGAATAGAAAATGAATTAAAAAAAATAAATAAATAAGAATTTTAAAAAAACTAGCCAAAAAATCTCTCTGGAGCTGGTGCACACTACTGCGGTTAATTCTACCAGGGCGACCATGATGCTCACCTTTCTAATGATAATGGGAAAGCGTCGAAAGGCATTCATCTCTCCTTCAAGCGCTACAAAATCCCCCCTCCCTCTATATTGAAGCATTAAAAAATAATTTTGGTCTCATTTTTGAGAGGTCTTGTTCTTGGGAGGATGCGCAACGTAGCACCCATTTGAATGCTTCGACACAGGCGGCTGGTGTGTCAAAAAAGAAGCGGTGAGGGGAAGGGACAAAAGAAATCTGGGGAGGGGGGATGCTAATAAAGCACTTCTTCAGCTGTTTTTTTTTTTTTTTGAGTGTGTGTGTGTTTACATTTAAGTATTATTGAAGTTTTGTTTTCGTGAAGTAAATCAATCCACTCAGTGAAAAATCATTTTCCTATTGATCATTGATTTTAAACTCTGAAATGTGAGGGGGCAATAAGGAGGGATCCTTCACTTTTGAAAGTGAGAGAGCAGTCATTCTCTTTATCTCCTGTACGAGCCGCCAATGCTTCGAAGTCCCTCCCCCCCAATCACGAGACCCACGAAAAGTGAAAGAGAAAATCTTTAAAGCTTTTCCCCGTTATAATTTTAGGGGACTGCACTATTTCCCTTTCATATGAACCCTAGTCATTTGATTGCCCATTCGCCATCCCCCAAGGAGCAGGACTTTCCTCTCAAATGCTACAAAGCACCTCCGTTTACAAGACTACCTCAAAATGATATAAAAAATGAACAAATGAATAAAACTCAAAATATTAGTTTGCCTAAAAAATAGCAATGCCGCAGTCAGCACCAGGAACGATATCCCCCCCCCCCCCGTTAGTGCATCCGAGTTTTTCCCACGCTGCAACGAATTCTTTTAAGGCCAAACATCTTTGTATCGGAGCCACACTATACAAGTAGGGGAATATGGAGAAAAGTGAAATGGTGAAATATTTTCAGTTTGCAGAGTCAAGTTTTGAGCAATATTTAAACGAAGTTCCTGGACATTTTGTTGATTCCTGTCAAGAACTAAATACTTCTGAAGATCAATGAAAAAAACTATACAAGTGGTCTTCAGAATTTGATTCACTTATTGTAATATTCGGGGGTTTCGAAAAATATTTATTCTTACTATAACATTCCTGTACTTATCGTTTTAAGTGCTAATTAGGATCTACTAATGTCCAGTGTAATACTTATTTAGTTCATGTTAAGCATGTTTTGAATTTAAATGTTCAATGCAACTCGTCAAGTGCTCCATGGGCAAAGTGGATGGGGCGAAGTGAAATAGGTTATTTTGTTTACTTATTCATTTATGCTTTTTTTATATTTTCGTTTTCACACTTATTATTTCACACTAATCTATTAACATGCTTGATAAATATTTCATTTTCGTAAGATGTGTGAAAGTAAACATTATAATATAACAAGAAAGATATCGCTGTGAAAATTGACAAAATTTTACTCATGAATAAATTTAAAAAAAAAAGTGTGGCACTTAATATCTTAACCCATTAATGCCTGACATTTTTTTTTTCAAAGATATTTTGTATACTGGTTACAAACAGTGTTTAATGGACAGGAAAAATAATAAAAAAAATATTATGCAAAAAATAATTGTTTTATTAAGGAAAGAAAAATTGTCCCTTAAAAGTTACGATAGACCCCAGAGGGTACATATTTTTTTTACTAAAATTTTTTTCTGCCTACGATATAATATTTAAAAAGACATTTTATAAGAAGAAATAAAATCAGCAACTAACATAAACTGGGAAGCTGGGAATAACTTTGAAAACTTAGCTTTTTTTCTTGAGATTGTGAACGATGCAATTTTTGATAAAGATCATAGTAAAACTGCTATAGAACACACTTTACAATGGTTATGTACTGAAATCTGTTAATAATAAATTGAAATAATATCAAGGTACTAATTGAACACTACTATTTGGTTGAAATGTTCATTTTGGGAAAATTCAGACCCTTTTTTGGACCGTCCCTAAAAAGGGACTCTAGGCATTAATGGGTTAAACTAGCTTGTATTTAAAAAGAGTGCAAGTTGCTCGGGATAAAAATCTTATGTACTTTGCCCATTGGCCCCGTTATCAATATTGTTGGTATTAGATAAAGACAAAAATATCATCGAATGAATCGGAATGAATTTCATACCAGCTTCAGAGAAGCCTTCATTCAAAACTCTCATTACGATTATTATTAAAACAAGCTGCGTGGCCCGGCGTTGCACTGGCTACCAGAGAAATAAAAGGTAACGTGTCAAGTGACGCATCCGCTTTCGGCAGAGTAACAAACTCGCCGGCACGGCGGCTCGCTATAGCCAACGCCCTCTACGCACAGTTGCCAAAACAATACTTTTGATGAACGCCATGTCTCGAGAAGAATGAAAACTAATCCGCTTGTGATTTTCAACCATTATTATTTTTGAACTATAATAATAACTCGTTACATATGGTGCAAAAATGGGCTGTTCAACACAGTTTATTTATTTATTTAACAAGTTTTATTTCTCTGAATACAATGTTTTCACAATTTTTTAATTTAAATTCATAATTCTTTTAAAAACAAAGTTAAAAATATTAAAAACGGTGTTAAATTAATGTAACTTTCTAAAAATAACTTACTGTATTTTCAAAAATCATGGGGTGAAAGTGCATAAGCTTTGTTTGCTGATGCACTCACGTATACGTACGGGAAAATAATATTTTTTGTGATGCATTATTAGTTTTTAAAGCATTTTTATTGCGTCTTAAAGTTTTAAAATGCATTTAGCAAAGTGCAGAAACAGCTAAGTGGCAGCTGGTAACTTCACATAGGATTGAAAATGCCAGAAAAAATGTTGTTGCAATAAAAAAAATAGATTTTTTTTCTTGCTTTTTCAAAAGTAATTTGTTTATTTTTTAATCTGAAGCAAACTTACTGACGAAGTCTTGTTCATCTAGCGTTAATTTAATTTGTAAGCAAATAAATTTATTTTCAGTAGTTTTTGGAGATTAACCTGAGTTCTTACAATGCTAGTGAGTTGAAATTTTGGCAAAAAAAATGCCCATAATTTTTGAAAAATCTACGACGTTCGACACTCAAAATCCCGTAGGGTTTTATTGTAAAAGCGCTTTGTTTGCCCCTGTAAAAGCGACATCTGGCGGCAAAATTCCTTGCCCCCTGTCCCTCGCTCTTTGAAGAAAAATTACATGCTGGTGTAAGCGGAGCATCCATCTTCGTAGGCGACGACATTATTTTTTTGAATATAAATATGTAATTGGACATGCATGATATGTTAAGAAAAAAATCTGGTATGGACCCCATACTACTTCCTTTTACGTGTAAATTTCTTAGTAATTGCCTTAAGTGTTAAAAAAGTGCTTGGAGTGAGCAAGGTAACAATTCAAATATTTACACCCTTAATCTGCCACGAAACAATGCAAAAAATGTTTTACAATGGTTAATTTTCTAAATATTACCGATTTTAATATCATTCAGTGAATTTTTCGTAAAATACCGCCATTAGCGCCAAGTTGAACCCAAATTCAAAAAATAATTTTTTTCGTCAAATTTGTCTGGCGTCAAACACTTGGCGACCAAAAGTTTGGCGACCAATCGCCAGATGGTCGCGCCAACGCGCCACTTGAGTCTGCATTGAAATTAACACTGATATACCCCCAAAAAAAGGGGCTAAAACACCCCCTTGGGAGCATTCGAATGCAACCAGAAGGGAAGGTGCACAACTAGACCATCCTCAGAGCCTACATACCAAACTAGAAGCTTCTACGGCATATAGTTTTTGAGTTATGCGACATACATACGCACATACATACGTACATACAGACGTCATGAGAAAACTCGTCGTAATTCACTCGGGGCTGTTTATATGTTAGTAGGTACATATGCACGTGCTGACAGGTTGAAACAACTACTGAACATTCATTCGGGGGTGATCAAAATCAAAATTTAGACCCAAATTTGAGTGATTTTTTTTTTCGCGATCACAATACTTCCTTTACTACGTAAAAGGAAGTAAAAATGATTAGAAATATTGCAGACTTAAAAGCCTGGTTTCAATATTGAAAATTTCGGTGTCGGACGTAGACTTTTTCTAATAGTTAATTAAAGCAAAACTGATTTTTTGAAATTTAATTTGAGTGAACATTTTTAATTACGTATAAAATCCTTATTTGCATAGAAAATATTTTGTAAAAATATCGATTCATTTTGAATTATCTTTCAGTCATTTTGGTGTCGGACGTAGACTTACAGAAGTACCTTACTTTAAAAAAATCCCAAAAATTAAATTACACAGTTTGAGTGTACCCTTTTTTGTGCATAAATAACTCTTCTAGAGACTCTAAAGAACCATATTAAAGAGAGATCAGTTGAAAATTTCAATAAATTAAGTAACACACAGCCATTATTGAGTGTTAGAAAGAAAGCACACTTAAGGACTTGGGCGTAATAATCTGATTTGAGGGCTCATAACTCCAATTTTGCTTTTTAAATTTTTTTTTTTTTGTGCTATTTTCATACACTTTGGATAATTAAATTTCCATTGATACGAAATTTGAATAAAATATAAATTTTAAAATTTGCAACTTGTTCCCCTTTTCTGTGGAATTGCCCCATTTTAACAATTAATAATGTTGCATGATTCACTAACTAGACGGTGTTAGAATTTTCTTTTATTAAGCAATAAATTCTAAATTTTACATTCAATGTTTTATTTTTCGAGTAACCTCCATTTGTTGCAAAATTCTGGTTCAACTTTTAAGTATAATTCTACACCATGATTTTGGTTTCCCTTATCATTTGTTTAAAAAATATTATTTTTAAGTTTTCGTATTTTAACTGATTGTTTAGTAAGAGACAACTAAAACTAAATAAGTTACTAAATGATTTACACAAAGACCAATTGTTATTTAAGACTACTTTTAATCAATTATCTGTCACTAATTTAGGTTCACATTTATTGTTTCCATTGCAATCAATATCAACATCGTTTCCAAGATTAGTTCATTTTTTTAAAATCATAGAATGTGATAAAAGACTTTTTTTCATGCAAAATATTCACTTACCTCAAAAGTAGTTTTAATTCGAAGCGCACGTAAAATTTTAATCCATGTCTAAACTGTGCATTATGGAAGGAATTCTCCTAGCAGATTAGTAATGCATTGCGAAAAATATCGTCTGATAATTCAAAGTAGTTTGACTTCAAAAAAAAAAAAAAAAAGAAAATTAAATAGAATTATTCTATTGCTACATTTCTTTTTATTTATCGTTTGCAAAACTTTGCCTAGATTTCTTTTGTAATTCGCAAATCCAGTGCGCTACCTTGTGGTGATTTATAAGACTACCGATAAAACGCAAAACATTGCCACGTGAGAGGAAGCGCTTCTTTTTACACAACGTTATTGTTCGGAACTCGGAAATATGCAAATCCGATTCAAGAATATGGATGGATTCTAAGCTAATTTGAAGGTGTATTACCATGTAACAAATGAAATTCAGTACTTCAAAAAATTCTTTGTTAAAATACGTCATTTGTATTAGCGTTTTTGACTTATTAGGTCTCAAAGTTTTCGTAGAACTTAAAATTTTACATACTAAAATTTGATGCAATTTAGAAAATTCTAAATTTGCGATTAATAGAACTCGATGTACAATTTTAAGAGATTTTAACTTGAAAAATAATTCTATAGTTAAAAATGAAGGCGAAATTTCAAATGGAATTCTAAATTATTATTAAGTCTTTTCACGGACAGATTTCTTGCAGAACAGTTAACTTTTAACATTGTACAGAGCATATTATTGAAAGAGAATTTTTGCAATAGTTTTCTGAGCAATATTACTTTTTTTTTAGATGCATCTGCAGAAATTCTGAAATTTACGTTTGTAGCATATTTTGATTAAATAAAAGAAAGAGGGAAAAACTCGCAAAAAAGAATGATATATACTAGGTGATGTGCATTAATTTCCAACGTTTGGTAATACTTGTTGATTTCTCATCGCTTTTTATATGGGCTAGAACATCCACCAGACTTTTACGGCATGCGTTTGTTTTACCTTTCATAGACAGTGGCCGCAGCGCCCCTATATTTTGTTGGAGTTGCGAATTCACAGTGTGTGGGGGAGGGAATGGAGGGGAAGGGGAAGATGAAGTGCGACACATTGTGACAAGGAGGGAGGAGTGTCAAAAATGTTGAAAAAAAGTTTGACATCATAAATGGACAGTTCCTACGAGCGGTTTGTTTTTTGGGCAGTCATCATTGTTCTTTGTTCTCACTCAACGAGAGAATGCGTAAAAAGAGATCTGAAGCAAAATGTCATGAATATGAAAATCAGCAGTAAAAAAATTCTAGTTAAGGCTTTACGTTTTCGAAGCCGCTCGCTTAATTATGTGTTACGAGCTCCTATGTACATGCAGGCCGAATTTGTTCTTGCAAATAAAAACAAGAAGTTCTGTCAAGAACTAAACGAACCTACTTTCCCGTACATCGGCATCGGCATTCCAGCATCTGATCATTATTCTCTTAAATATCTGAGACTAAAAATTATGTCAAACATACCTTTTTAGCACTTAGACACATTTTATCAAAAAAAGAAAAAAAAACTCGTCCGTTGATAAAATGTCTCGAATTTCACTTTTGATCCGTTGCCAGTTGCTAAATATAAATAAAGAATAAAATGCCCGCGTAAATGAAACATTTTTGTTACAAAAAAAATCGTCTGCCAAAAATAATAATAATAATAATAATAATAATAATAATAATAAGTAAATAAAATAAAACAAATGAATAAATAAACAAAAAATCGTCTGCACAGTCTTTTTTTTTTTTTTTTTGAGCCTGCATTTCCACCATGTTTGCGGAGTCGGAGTCGGAAATCAGAGTCCTCACAGAAGATTACTCAGAAAAGTACTTTACAAACAGTATTTATCAAAACCATTTTCTTACAAAGTTATTTTGAAGGAAATCCGACTTTAAGTTCAGGATCAACATTCAACTTAAATTCCCCGTAGGCGTTAATGTTAAATTTTTTTCTGAACGGTTTAATATTGAACGAAAAATGGTTCAAATCAAAAAGCGAAATATGGGAATGAGCCTCTCCGAGATCTTTCAAACAAAAAAAAGTTCATTCCATTCGGATGGTTCACTCAGAAGTTATTAGGTGGGGAAAGGTTGCTTGAACGGTTCAATGTTGAACGAAAAAATGTTCAAATTGAAAATTTAAATACGGTAATGAAGTATCCTTGCTGAGATCCTTCGAACAAAAAAAAAAAAAAAAAGTTTATTTAAATCGGACTGTTCACTCAAAAGTTATTAGGGGTGACAGCTTGCTTGAGCGGCTCAATGTTGAACGAAAAATTGTTCAAATCGGAAATGTAAATACGGGAATGAAGTATCCTTGATAAAATCTTTCGAACAAAAAAAAGTTTGTTCAAATCGGACTGTTCACTCAAAAGTTAGCATCGCGGTACAGGTTGTTTGAACGGTTCAAAGTTGAACCAAAAATTGTTCACATCGAAAAATCAAATATGGGAATGAGCTGTACTCGCCGAGATCTTTCCAACAAAAAAAAGTTTGTCCAAATCGGAATGTTCATTCAAAAGTTATTAGGGGGGACAGACAGACCGACCGACCGACAGACCGACCGACACACAAATTCCCCATCCAGGGACGTCATTTCAAGTTTTTCCAGGGGGGGGGGCAAAGGGTCCAAACACAATGCAATTTCACCGGAAAACATCAAAAACAACGCCCACTTATACGTAAATACATTGATTTCTCAAAGCCGGGGGGGGGGGGGGGGGAATGACCCCCCCCTGCCCCCCTAAATGACGGGCCTGTTCCCATCTCAATACCCTACTTTCAAATTTTTAATTTTTCGATATTCATTTTACCTTTTTATTTTTTTAACTTGGCGATATTTTTTGGACTTGGCGATATTTTTTAGATGCATCAAGCTACTTTTAATATTTTTTTCGTCTTTCTTTTATTTTTACGGGAAAGTAGGCTAAAAAAAGAAAAAAGATGTGATTAGTTGAAAATAAAACGTTGTCACTTTTCGGAATTCTTTAGATGTGAGGAAATAGTAACTCGAGATTGTGAAAAACATAATTTGAATTCAACATACTGTCGCTCCCGCATAATCGGGTAACGGATAAACGAATACCCCGCTTATACGAATAAAACATCCCGGAACCCATGCCATAGACGTAATGTTAAAGATCACCGCTTAATCAAATACCCCGCTTAATCGAATAATATTTCTTGGAACCAACAGTATTTGTTTAAGCGGGGCCGACAGTATCAAAATTCAAAGTTTTATGCAGTTCAGATAGTGAATTTGTTTTGGTGATATTGATAAAATTAGATACATAGTATTATGTAAATAAAATATAAGAAATGGTCAGACTCAGTTTTTGAACGTTATTCTTATAATTCCTTGCGTTGCATTATACTATTGTTATTAAAATCTAACTTACATTTTGGCTGACTATTTTAAAATGAACATAATATTGTATAATTGTGATTTGAATTCACACAGCTTCTGGTTCAGGATCGGGTCTATTTCGAAAAGCGAGGGGTCAAAGTGCAATTTTTGTATGAAAACGGGATATTTAGCATTGTTTTTTTCAAACTATAAGTCCCAAAAAGACATTGTTGACTATATTTGGTAGTTCAAGGGAGGGGTCATGACCCCCATATCCCCCCCCCCTCTGGATCCGCACCTGTTAAAATGAAACTAAAAAACCAAAGCAAAATAAAAAATCATCATCTCAAAGAAATTGCAAAGGACATATGAACTGAGATGTTTGTGAATAAAATGCCTTTGTGCACAAATCTAAAGTATAAATACAACGTTAAAAAAACACAAACACGCAGGGAAACTGTAGACACGTGTTTCGGCGTTGCAAAGAACGCCTTTACCAAAACAAAAAAATTGTGAGCTTATGGATGCACAAGCTCACAATTTTTTGTATTGATAAAGGCGTTCCTTGTAACGCCGAAACACGTGTCTGCAGTTTCCCTGTGTATTTGTGCTTTTTTAACGTTGTATTTTTACTTTATAAGATGTTTGTGTAAGGAGTTAGGAGGGATTCATCTGTTAGGAGTTAAGCTTTTAAAGTATTCATTTAAATATGAGCTTGTCATACAATCCTCTTCAACATTCTGTTTTCATTCAGTAAGTCAAAACAGTGTTAAAAAATAAAATATGTAAATTAATAGGACAAGGATTTGAGGGGGGGGAGTCTGCTTTTTAGTCCTTGGTGATGATTTAAAAGTCAAGATGTAGGTGTCAAGATGATTTTATTCATGGATTTTTTAATGGTTCTTTAAAAAAAATAATAAAGTAATAAAAATCATTTTTTGAAGAAAATAATTCAATGTTCTATGTTACTTTTATTCTTCATTTCCACAGTTAATATAATTCTATAATATTTTCAAATTATTTTATAATTTGATTTCTTTTATAATTTTTTTCTACTAATGGGTTAGTACAATCGAAACTTCGCAACAGGCTTGAAAACGACAAAGCAGCCAAACTTGTTTTCATTTACAAATCACTGAATTTAGCTCCCGAATAGAGAAATATTTTAAACATTTTCAGGAAAAATAAAATTATTGTGATTATCCCGTAGTCTAGTTCATATCTCTCTAACAATTCTGTAGTTGAAGGAGTAAAATATCCAAATTAACACGAAGCATTCTTTATGCGCTTTTGATAATTAAAACAAGGAAAAATCCGTAAATTGTAATTAAATACTATTTTCTACAAATTTCTTAATTACTCTTATTTACATTTTTAGTTTCATGTAGTTTTCAATTTATACATAAAAGAAGAATCGGATTTAGACATCTAACTTGAACAATTTAATTTGTTAGTATCAAACATTCTTTATTAATCTTAAACTGAAAAAAATCTATTTAAATAAAACTAACCTGATTTAAAGAAAAAAATCCGATTTTTTTATTTAAAAAAAATTGCGATTTCTATCAACCCTGTTTCAATGCGATGAGATAGCGTATGAAATTTTTAAAAGTTAATTTCCAACTCTGTGTACAGCAAAAACGAAAAAAATTGAAAGTAGGAAATGTTTTAACAATATTTTGAAAGATCTTTCTTCAAAAAACTATGTTCCTTGCATACCTGGTTAGTAATTCCGCTTTATTACCACTTGATTTAGCTCCGAAAACTTTTAATTTGACTTTTAACGAGGAAACAGTCTCCTTTTCGTCAACCATACCTTTTTTTAAGCTTTAAAATGCATAACGCTTGAGAAAAAGCAATTCCTATAATTTATTAGTGTATCGCGTAATCAAAAAGCACTAGGCGCGAACTACCGGAAGGACACAATCCCAGTTGTACGTGCCGCGCTCCCTGGCGGCAAAGTTTGTCCCAAGCATGCCCTAATAATTTCTTTCCTTTTTTGCTCACCCTGGAAAAAGTTGAAATGACAGACTTGGATAGAGGATGTTACTAGAGCAGAGGAAAAAATAGAGCTGAAATATTACAAAATCACAGAATGTGATATTTTCTTTCGCAATTCTTTATTCGTTTCATTTTATCTAAAAGTATTTTCAGAACCAGTATTTTGCTTTACCACTACGTTCATACAACTTCGTGGAATTCGTCAATGCGATACGCACGTTACATGGAACTAGACGAGAAGGTAATGTAACCTCAAAAACGATCCTCGCAGATTTTATTTTCTTTTTAGAAATTTAGTTACGACTTATATTTAGAAAGAAAAACGATGTATTGCGGGGATGAACGATTGAAAATTCGTTCCATGTGGATTTGATTATTTTCTTGCACAGTGAAACAAGTACATCAAAACAAAATGCATTATTCTCAATTGCATTTGACAACTTAAAGGGGAGAAAAATATGTCTTCTAATTAACTACGAGAAGGCTTATTTACTGTTCTAATCACTTCACATTCGAAAAGGACACCTATTTAAGAACGGTAAGCCATTTTTATTCATTTTGATTGCAATCGTAGGCACTTATACTTCGTTCACGGAAAATATAGACTGGACAAAGATTTGAACCATTTGGCGACGTCAATCACGTGATTGGCTTGGACAAGAAAAAAATGAGTACCAATCGGACGACAAATTCGAATCCCATTGCTTTACGTTTTTTCCATTCCTAAGAAAGTGGTGCAACAGCAACCCTTCCCGCGACCTATTTGTTTACTTTCGGTTTATCTTTTCTGTGAGTAGAGTGTAGCTCATTTCGTAGCCATAAGAAAGAAAAGTGCACCAATGTTTCGAACATTTCTAGGTCGCAAAACAGTTTTAGTATTGGGTCATTTTAGTCGGCGATAGATGTTAAAATTTCCTTCTTTTTACAGAAGAGGCAGTAGTACGCAACTGAGGAAACAATACGTAAGATAGAACTGTGAGCTTACGCATTTCACGAATGCGCAATACAAATTTGTGTTGCGCATTCGTGAAATGTTGATGACCTACTGTCCGATCGCGAAAGCCATGCTTAGCACCGTTGAACGGTTCCAATTAAAAAAATGTTGTAAAATGCTGTACAAAAAATGTTTTAGTAAGAAAATGCACTATGGTAGCATTTCTGCTTCGTCCCATATTGTTTTATTTTTTGTAGAACTCATAAGGAAGGGGAATAAATTAAAAAAAAAAAAAAAAACATTAACGCAAACCAACCCGTTAACTTAACAAATCCAACGATAAGCAAAGCAAAATTTCCGCATTCTTTATCTCTCTACCACCACCCCCATTTATATAAAATCAGTAGAGACCTGGAGCCTGCGCAAATGCGGCGGAGGTCACCGGATAAAATATCAAACAGTACTATATACACAATGTTCGTGTGTTAGAAGAATACAGTTTTGGGGAAAGATGGAATAACGACGTTCTCCAAAATAAACAGCTTGTTGCTGTAAAAATTATGTAAATTTAACCGGAATTTTATTTAAACCGTCTTTTTCTTTGAAAATCCAAAACCATACAAAAAACTCACATTACTGCAGTTATAATTAGTGTCGACGAGAGGCTATGTCAGTCTGGTAGGAAATTAAGGGCCTGGCCCTTAGATGGGGCTGCCTCAGAATCGGAGTAGTATAAATTTCATTAATGGGGGAAGGAGGCTGGGAGACCAAACTGACTAGGAGCCCAACTTTGTTCTCAGCCGCCCGGGTTGTAATTCACTTAAAAGGTCTTCATTCACTCTTTAAACATCCCAGATAACACAAAGACATCCACTGGACATCCAGAAGCCGTCATTCATAGGATTCTCTGACTTCCGCAGGAGATCCCAAATTTACCGAAAAACGTCTTGTAGACGTCCGCAGGTGATCCAAAATCCACTTTTTTTACGTCCACAGGACGTCTTAAACGGACATTTTCAGGACAACTGCAGGACTATCACGGGACACTAAATCTTACGCACGTCCTGCGGGCATCCTTAAGACCACTGCTGGACTGTCATAGGATGCTCTGACGTCCTTCGCAGATCCGTCTCCTTCCTTTGCTCATCCCTTTTTATCCTAAGCAGGTCGTCTGGACGTCCTTTGACTCTACTTTTCAATAGTTTTTTATCCTCTGGCACAGGAAAAAAAACAACAAGCTTTTTTACTTTATTCTGTAAACTATTAACATTAAATATGTCGAAACCTAAAATGCATTTCAAGCTAAACTGCTTTTTCTTAAAGATCGCACTAAAAGTTTCTTTTGAAAAGAATTTTCTATTCAACAAATATCCTACTGCTGCATTGGTTTAATGTTTATCCTTCAAAAACAATTTTAAATACAAACATGTGTAATAGTTAGACTTACCTTGGCAAATTTATAGCATAAAAGCTTCACGAAACAGAGACAGAGAACATGCAGCACGTTTCAAAATGGTGGTGTAAATATTCGCAATTCCCGGGCGACAGCATGGGTGCTATGCTAGCGCGCATGTGCGGAAAACCGGCTTTTAGTAGTTCGTCTTGTATGGGATACCAGTTGGATGTCCATCTACACTCAGATGTGGGATCTTCAAATTTCGAGAGAACTCGTCCCACGTAGGCAATCCAAAGGACGCCTTTTGTGATCCTTCGAAGGACATGTCCTATAAAGGATTTGTGGGATCCTTATAGGACATCCTGCGGACGTATGTGGTTATCTGGGATAATACTGACTTACGTCACATCCACACTTGGGTTTAGTGATTGTTCTACAGCTTTTTGGAACTGTAAACTGTTTATAAATGAAAACAAATTTTAAAAGAGCTCAAATTTTCGTCATAATATCGAGCGAAATAAATGGCACTAAGAACACACATTAATTTGCCAACGACACTTAACGTGGTCTTTAAAATATTATAGCCTCATATCCTTTAAGCATAATTCACCCCAATTTATTAATGCTTTCCAATTCTACTATGTAGCTTAGTCCAACCATTTCCCTTCTTTTATTTTTTTTTTTGGGGTGGGGGGCGATCATTGCATGCCCCGCATGCATAAATACACATTAGAATTGGTAAGCATGACTTCATGCCAAGAATGCAGGGTGCTGTAACCCCTCACTTCACTCATTTCTCACGCAGCCCTCGCAATCCAGAAGAAAAACGAAAAACTCTAAGTCAATTAGTTATTTAGAAGTGCTATAATCGAAAAGTAAAAGGTAATGAAGATATAGTTAATTTATATCAACGCAAAGATACTTTGTTTCAGCTCTCCAACAAAATTAAAACTCAACGATATCACAACTTCATGCATTAAATTAATAAGATAGCTTATAACACACGGAAAACTAACGAAATATCTTGGAGAGTCAATTCAAACATAATTAAAACAATTAGTTTTATTCACTTAATTTACTTTCATTAGTTTGATACTCAATAATAAATTGGCAAAGCTTTTATTACAGTTGAAGAGTTACACCCTGAAAGTATAGTTTCACAAATACCAAATTATCGAAATTGATTCATACACGAACACGAACTGATCATAGCTATGTAAACAATTTAATCAATTTCGTTGCAATATTAAATTTTCATTGCATCTTTTAAAACTTGCATCATATGATTCAAGTTGGCAAAAATGATTCATACACAAAGCTAATATGTTGGTGATGTTGTAACAATATTTTAACTTGGTTCACTGCACGTTTATGCCTTTTTAAAGTATTTGAAAAAATCACCAAAAGGATAACGTCATAGAAATTGAACTAAATTCACTCAATTCTACATTGCAGCGAAGACAATAATAAAAACTTGATTCGCTGCACTTACGATTAAATTGCTAAAATTTTTATACTGTACGAATCTAATATTCGAATGTGTCACCGTAAGGGTAACACTGCATAAATCAATTTTAAGTAATGAACATATCTTATACTGTCATAAACATACTTTTCATTCTGGAAGGCTTCAGTGTTCTTTAATCACGATAAAAATATCGAAGCCAGTTTTGCGAATCGACCAGCCAGTGCCTGATTACTGCAGGGGCACGTGGGCCACAAGCCCCTCCTCTTAGATTTCAGGGGGGCCCAAAATCTCCTTACTTTATCCAGAGCCTCTTAAATACTAAATGCCTACTGGATATTTTACTATTAATACTAAAAGCTACTCTGTGTATGTCGACGTATATTTTTGTCTTAATAATTTCATAGCATTATTTATTTTTTTTTTATATTTTGATCTTTGCACAAAACTTTTATTTCATTCTGGTATTGCAAGAATTTTTTTACTCGTAACTCGTAACTGATATGAGAAGAAGGTCGGGGGCCATGAAATGGCCGCGTATTTTTGATGTCTTTGAAGCCTGCAAGTCACGCTCTTATTCCAGTTAGTTCCATGGAGCAGAAACATCAAGTTGGTCGAACAGGGATCATGTTAAACACTTACGTTTAGAGATTATTTTATACTTTAATACGGACACATACACTTTACCATGTTCCACTGGATACTGCATAAGACGCAGCGGGTAACTAAAGGAGAAAAAGCTCCAGTTCCCCAATTATCGTAATAACCCTGAAAATGCAGAATCAATGAGAGAAATTGGAAATCATTGTAAAAGCCTTGTTTAGATTAATTGCAAACATTTTATTTGTTAGTAAAAAGAAATTGGCAACAGTTAAAAATTTCAAATCATTGAAAGTTTTCAGCTGTTTTGATAATTAAATAGCGTGAAATCGAATTTTTAATGAATTAATTTTTCGCATTGTTGACTAAGCGCAAAAATCACCCCGCCCTCCCCCTCGAGCTATTGGCGCCAAAATTTAATCGATGCTTGCTTCCATATTGGGTTAGTGTTATTCCAAATTTCATTCAATATTTCTCGAGATACAGTAGGTGCAATGACAAAATAAGCACTTTTGATTGCTCCAACCCCCTTTGAGATATTGACACACCAATTGAATCAGCACTTGTACCCAATAGGGTCTACCTATGGACCAATTTTCGTTTGATTCCGCCTATTGCTTCCTGAGATGTAGCAATTCACCACCACGCAGAACACGTGCGATTGCTCCACCCCCCTTCGAGATATTGACACGCAAATTGAATCAGCACCTGTACTCAGTAGGGTCTACCTATGGACCAATTTTCGTTTGATTCTGTCGGTTTCTTCCTGAGATATAGCAATCACCCACGCGCAGAACACGTGCGATTGCTCCACCCCCTTGAAGGAATTCGCTAAAAAAAGTCAGTTGCACCAGTTCAAATGGTGGTACATATGTGAAAAAAATTTTGTTCGATTTCATGCAGTAGTTTTTGCTCTAGCGCGGCCACAAAAACTGGTCACACACATGCAGACTCACACACAGACACACACAGAGACAGACATTTTCCAAAAATGGTCGAAATGGACTCAGCGCGCCTCAAAACGTGCAAATCCGTCAAAATTCGACATTCGAAAATTTTCACGAATGCAATACTTTCTTCTATATATTAGGTATAGAAGAAAGTAATAACTGTAAAATAGTCTGCAAGGAATATCAGCTTTAGTTATATAAGTCGTAACACTTATTCTAAATCATCACCAAGGAGTGCCATAAAAGAAAATACTAAATTTAAAAATCACGAGATAAGCATATAGACTAAAAAAATTCAAATAAAAATGGTACTGGGGCATAGGTAGCTGCCGCAATAAATGCTATTGACCTCTCAACCATTGAGGACTCCTTCATAGATTTTAACGTTGTTTTTGCTCGCCCCTTTTCTTTCCGTTTCATTTTAGAATGTATTTTACCACTTTAAGATCCAAAGACCATTGCAGAAAGCGATAGTGAATTTTCCTGGTCAAAAATATTCATCAGTACCTCTACAGGCAGGCCACCTTGTCTAGTCGTCAGAGAAGTCTGACCCGGATGAGGTGTTTCCGGGTTTGAATCCCGATTTGGGCATGGATGTCTTTTCTCTCTCCTGCCCTTGTCCTTTCTTTGTAAATGTGTTGCTGTGCTGCGACTGTTTGCCTATTCGCTATAAATAACTTTTTAAGGTATGTATGTACCGCGGAAATAGGACTTCACACCAAATGACGGTACAGAAGGAGAAATGAGGCAACGAACCCAATAATTGCCAGCCAAACTTACACAAGACAGCAACAATAGCATCTCTACAGCAGCAAGCAAGAAAGCGCGCGAACCCATTCGATCACTCCCTTTTCTTGATATTCGTTGCCACTTTATGGGTTTTATTGCGTGCTTCAACTTTAATTTGAAAGAACGGATTTATTAATATCCAGCAAACGAGAAAGAATTGCGCTGGTTCCTTGCTTACTGTTTATATAGAACATCTATATACATAAAAGACTACTTCTGAAACCGTATGTCCGGGGTAATCTTCCAAACTACTGGACCGATTTTAACCATTTTTGCACCGTTAGATAGCTACAGTAACAGAGAGCAGGATAAGCTATAATTTATTTCTAAAAAGCTTAGTTTAAAAAAGTTATTATGGAAAATAGTAAATTTCATTTAATTTCCCCATTAAATAATTAAATTTTCAGTGCATTGTTGCAAAAATTTGGTTGCCATGCAACAACAGTATTAATAGTAATCATAATGAAAATGTGAACCAAGGCTTCTCTGGAGTAAGTATGAAATTTATTGCTTTCTTAGGATTTTTAGATTCATCTGTGCAATAATCGCTAACGAGACTAAATAAAAAGATAATTGATTTTGGCAACAGTTAGAGAACAGAAAATGTTTATAGACAAAAAATTTCTAAGTTAGGTACAAAAGATGCTTTCCCCAATGTAGTCACAAGGATATAAACTAATGATGGGACATATTTTACGTGTAATGTTTGGAAATGCTTGAGGAACTACTTTGATATAAGCCCCAAATCGGAAATTTGGCGACTTTTTTTCTCGCCAAGCAAAAAACCTGTTGCCACAAAAATTATTGCCACAAAACTTCAAAAAATAAACTCAAAAAATGGTACAAATGCAAGAAAATACTAAATTTGGCAACAGCAAAAACCTAAATTAGCTGCAAAAACCTAAATTGGCAACACCAAAATAGGAAACAGCAACCCTAAAGAGTCCGTAGGGAGTTCCAGATTTGGCGAGTAATTTTTGGGGGGGTATATCAAAGTTATACCATGCTTGACTCCAGTGCGATTGATTTTACAGGGTGCGACAGAGAAACTTGCTGATTTCAATTGGATGCTAATTAGCAAGAAGTGGTCAGAAAGGAGTGGGAAGAGTCTCATTTTAAAAAGAGGGTCCTGAAGTTTTGTTATCTCATAGTATAGTTGTCGCCATGCGTTGGACAAAGGAGCAACGAGCGTTCGCCGCCGAATCTTATCTTTCAAATAATCTTTCGGTGGTCGCCACTCAACGTGCCTTCCGAACTCGGTTCAAAATTCAGCCCGTTGTTCTGGGAATCGACTGTTTTGTGGGTGAAAACATTCAGGGAAAGTGGGAGTGGAAAAAGAGGCCCAGGAGGTCAACGGATTTCCAGAATCCTAGAGCACGTCGAAAAAGTGAGATAGTCGTTTTTGCGCTCTCCCAGGCGTTCGGCGCGTAAACACGCTGCTGCTTTGGGGATTTTTGATTGGACACTGAGACGAATTCTTCACA
>JAXGGA010012813.1:0-37414 GCA_038373865.1 Uloborus plumipes | reverse complement strand
ACAAATTAAACCAAAATTGCATTTTTTGAGGGTGCGTACTGCGTAATAAACCTGAATTGATTATCTTTACTCTACTTTATGCTGTCACATGTACCTATCCAAATTAAATTGCTGCTTAAAATGAAAAATGTGTTTATTGTATGTGATTTTTATTTACTTAGGCAATGATTTCACTGACTAGTTTGGTAGTTTATTTGTTAAATCTTGAAAGTCTGTCTCTGCAGCTTCATCCCATGAGTTCTTTATATTTTGTTTAAATTTAATGAAAAATATTCCTGTAAATTTTCAGATTGCACTTGAAAATTATGCTTTTCCCGGTGCTTTAATTATTGGTACTGATAGCCACACAACAAATGGAGGTATAGGCTCTATATTATTATTGTTATAATTATTATTAATATTATTATCATGTATGTAGTTATGGTTTATTTAATAAAATTAATAATCAGAGTTTAATGTGATCTCTTAAATTTGATAATACTCAATTTGAATGATAGTTTTGTTAAGTTAATATTGTTTTTCTGCTTAATCTTACCAACATGATTATGTTTGTGAATTTCATTGCAAACCTTAATTTGTTTATTTTTAACTAACAAAGGGCCATAGTTTTTGTTTTGATTTTGTTGTGTGTAGAATGTTGTAAAATTGAATGTGAATATTCAAAAATGTGAAACATACACTGGCGGAAAAAAAAATCCCAACACCAAGAAAAAATTGCCGTAGAGTAATGAAATTTGGGTAATGCAATTGTCTAGTTAACATGTTTAATTGATTAAATGTACAAGATCACTGGCTAATTTAAGCTCAAGAAAACGCTGTGCAAATGTGAAATTATGTTAATTTAATAGAGGGTGTAACCTCCAGAATTTTGAAGGCAAGCCTGCAAGCGTGCATGCATTATGTCATACAGGTGCCGAATGTCACTTTGTGGTATGGAGTGCCATGCTTGTTGCACTTGCTGTGTCAATACTAGGACCGTCATTGCTGACTGTGGATGATGCTCGAAGTGCCATCCCATGATATCCCATACGTTATCAATTGAAGACAGACCTGGTAATTTTGCAGGTCATGGTAGCATGTCAGCACTCTGTAGAGCACATTGCGTTACAGCAGCGAGGTGAGGGCGAGCGTTATCCGGTTGGAAAACGCCCCCTTGAATGCTACTCATGAAGGGTTGTACTACTGGTTAAATTCACAGACTGACGACAAATTTTCAGTCAGTGAGTTTGGGATAACCACAAGAATGCCCCTGATGTTGTAGGAAATTGCTCCAGAGACCATAACTCCAGGTGTGAGTCCCGTGTGTCTAGGCCGTAGACCGCTTGGATGCAGGCGGTCCCCTGGCCTCCTTCTGACCAATATACAGCCACCACTGGCACTAATTCAGAATCTGTTTTCATCAAAAATTACAACAGATCTCCACTCCGACCTCCAGTGAGCTCTGTCGTGGCACCACTGCCGTCGGAAAAGGCAATGGTTTGCAGTCAATGGAATACCGGCTACAGGCTGCCTGGCTCAGAGCTGTCCTTGAAGTAAACAGTTTCTTACAGTTCCTTGGGTCACGACGGTACCAACTGCAGCTCGAATGTCAGCCGCAGATGCAGTACGATGCGCCACAGCCGTACACAAGATTCGGCGATATTCCTTCTCAGTGGTGCCACGTGGCAGCTCGGAACTCGATCTTCTTGAGGTAGTACTATCCCTTGCTCATAGCTTCCAATAATCATGCATGGTGGAAACATTCCCACCCAAGTCTTTCTGCAATATCGCGAAATGAAAATCCACCTTCTCGTAACCAATTTGTACGACCTCGTTTAAACTTGGTGAGCTGTTGATAATGGCTTCTTCGTCTTCTTAAAAGGTATTCCTGGCTAACATGAACGCAATTCGTCCAATTTCACAGAAAAATAATACACACAAGCTTCACAACACGCTTTTAAAACAAGCCTTATTTGCATGTTCTGAGTGACGCCAGCTGCGCCACACTTATGCGCGGAACACGAAATTTCAATCGATGTCATCTTTCAGTTGTATAAACACGCCTACCAAATTTCGTTTATCTAACACAAGTCTTTCTTGGTGTTGGGATTTTTTTTTCCGCCAGTGTATAAACCTGCTTCAAATGACTTATCACTGCTTTAAATAATTTGTCAGTTATTTCAACAACAAATGTATTTTCTTGAATAAAATGCAAGTTTATTCCTTAAATATTTAACTCTTTATTAAGTGCATAATGACATCCTTATTAAAATTCAATGCAATCTGTAACATAGTTATCAAGCTTAAATAAGTTTGAAAAAGAAAATAGATTTGGATTTTCATAAATAGGGTTTTAAATAGATTTTATCAAATTTATTATTAAACAATTTATTCGAATTCATTGACTATGAATTTAAAAGCATTAATGTAATACTTGCATATCTAATTTAACTGTGTTATCTTTAAAATTTTCAGTTACGATGATACCTTTCAGCTTTTGAATTATGAATTATCCATTAAAAGTGTTGAATCAAGGAATATGTCAATATAATTTAGAGTTTAAAATCTGCTCTAAACAAAATAAACTTATCAGAGAAATTATTCATAGAGATAATAGTGCTTTAAATGTTTAGAATGTTTAGATTTAGAGACAGATTATACTGTTATGAATGCTTTGCTTTTATTAAAAAGGAGGAAGTTTTTATTCCAAACAGAGGCGTAGCTAGGGGTTGGCAGGAGTGGCTCTTGCCACGGCGCAGCAACCAGGGGGGCGCAAATTTGACTTTTTTTTTTTTTAATAGTGGAAAAATGTTAAAGAAAAAAACTCGTAAGAACAAGAGCAAGAGGACAAAATGAAACAATTGTCGAAAAAAGAAAAAAAAAAGAATAACAATTTTACCTGTGGCAGGGAATGCCATTCCCATTCACTTTTCTTCGTCTTACCTCAACTCTTTTAGCGATAAACCTTATACAAACTTGGACAGACTGACCTACACAGCGCAAGTTCCCCTCACTGCGCCACAAATCACGTAGAACTTGGAGTTATGTTTTGGCGGATTTCAGTCGGATACACCGCTCAGATCTATTTAACAGGATAGAAAGCTCACAGCAACCAGGGGAGCGGCATTTTGACCGATTTTTTTTTTTTTTTAATAGTAGAAAAATGTTGAAGAAAAAAAACTCGTAAGAACAAGAGCTAGAGGACAAAATGAAACAATTGTCGAAAAAAGAAAAAAATGGCAATTTTAGCAATTTTACCCGTGGCAGGGAATGCTTTTCTTCGTCTTACCTCAACTCTTTTAGCGATAAACCTTATATAAACTTAGACTGCCCTGCACAGCGCAAGCTCCCCTCACTGCGCCACAAATCACGTAGAACTTGGAATTATGTTTTGGCGGATTTCAGTTGGATACACTGCTCAGATCTATTTAACAGGATAGAATTTAGCTATATGACGCCAATAGGCTGACCTGAAATTGACCGTGCCTATCCTATCAAAAGAAGCAAACCGCCCTTTTCCGCTCCTTTCTTGCCGCTTGTTCCCCGATATCATATCAATTAATTACCATACATCTGAAATATCATTTTTCCACGACATCAAAAAATTGGCAAAATTTGTCGTTATCATTTTGAAAACAGTTCGGATACATAGTTTTGTAGGGGGATTTTACACTAACATAAATAGCTTTAAAGTTGGCAACAATTTTTCTTTGGCAAAAACTAGCAAAAAAATAATGTATGTAGGTACGTATTTCTCAAAGTCGAGAGGGGAGAGATTTGTTAGAAACGATTATTGAATTTCAATGCACATTTCCACGTTTCTTTTACTATAGACACAATAATAAACATTTTATTACACATCCGTGTGTAATATTTTTGCAGCTTGTAATCTTCTATGATTGGAGCGGGTGATAAAAACTTATTAGAATTCACTTTTTTACATTAATTGGCACAATCCTGTATTTATTTATTTATTTATTTTTATGCGTTCACAACAACGGTAGGTTTAAACATTATATTTGATTTATCAATTAACTTTAAATTGTTAATTAACAGCAGAAATTAAATCACAATGACTTTAAAAGCAGTTTTGAAAGCGCTTTACTATAATTTCAGGTTTTAAACATAGAATCACCAAAAATACAATAATGCAATTTTACTTCCATTCATGTAGTGGAAAACTACAGCTGCACTTTTGGTTTAAGCTTTGTCTTCTGTCCTAGACTCAATTCTTTCAGTGTAATCGGACACTTAATGGCTTTCGCGAGGGGCTTTTCTCGTCCGTTCGGACACAGAAAGACTTTTCTAATTGGTCACTCCTTCGAGGGTAAGTGACCTTCGCGAGATAGCCCCTCCTCCCGCTGATTTCAGAGGTTCTGTGCGTTTTAGTAAAGGGAAAGAGATTAAACTTGCAATCCTTTGTGTACTTACTGCATCTCGCCTTTGACATGTTATTATTTGTATTATTTGATGCTCTCGTTTTCTATTACTTCAGATGCATATCAATTCTTGTGAGGTCAAAAATGGGACCTAAAACACCGTCAGGCAGTGCTTTTAAAAAAATCAGAAAAAATAAAGAAAAAACTGCTACAGATCTTTCAGGACAGTTAAAAAAATTGGCTAAAGCCTAATGAACAAGACTTAAGTGCCATTACAAGCTCTAAAGATGAAAATGACGCAAAGCAGGAATTTTCTGATATTGCGGAAAAAACTGACCACCACCACCAAGTTGATTGTCCACCATCAACTTCTGCTGATTTATGTGTGGACAATGCTCCATCAGTCGAAGATAGCAGGTTGATAGAAGAGAGGATGTCTGTTTCAAGCCGAGATGAGGATATATCATTGAAAGATCCCCATGATTTTGACTCAACTGCAGAAGAATACTGCACGACAATAGAGGAAATCATTTACGACGATCCAAAGCAATGGCCTGGCTTTCCTGAAATTAGTGATAAGGTAAGACTGCTTCTGGTTGATCATGGACCACAAACAGTTGACCTATCAACATTCGTATTCCCTGACTCGGATGGGGTTAGGCATCTAGATGCAAAATGGTTTTACAAAACTCTAGCAAACGGTGAACGAGTTCGAAGAAATTGGCTCTTATACAGTAAATCAGAAGGTGCTCTGTTTTGTTTTCCTTGTCTCCTTTTTGGGAAAAGTCAACAGGGAAAGACTTCATCATTTTCTGACATCAACAAAGGTTTTAAAGATTGGAAACATTTAAACCCAGTTCTTTATCACCATGAAAACTCTTCTAGCCATAGGTTGTGCAGCATTGAATGGAAAGATTTGCAAAAACGTTTAAAACTAAAAAAAACTATTGATGCTGAAATTCAAGAAGAAATCCAAAACAAGATTCAAAAGTGGAGAAATATTGTTAAAGTGGTAGTTGATGTCATTCTATTTTGTGTCAAGAATAATTTACCTCTTTGGGGAACATCAAAGAAGGAAATAATCGGAGAACCAGGCAGTGGCGTTTTCTTAAGCACTTTGGAGCTAATCAGTCACTATCACATTAAATTAGCCGAACACATGGCCTATGTCAAAGCTAAAAAACAAGCGCTTAGTTATTTTTCACCTCAAATACAGAATGAAGTGATTTTTTTGACTGGAAGAAAAGTTAAACAGCAAATCTTAGAAAAAGTTAAGTCTGCCAAATACTTTTCTATAATATTTGACTGCACTCCAGACAGTGCTCGCACTGAGCAGATGAGTCAGATTATTCAGTTTGTTAATGTATCAGGAGGAACATGTCAAATTAATGAAAGTTTTATTGACTTCATCAGCACAAATGAGAAAACGGGAGAAGGTCTTTCCGGTGATATCTTTCAAAAATTAAATGAGGATGGTCTCAGTATTGCCAACTGTCGGGGGCAAGGATACGACAACGGCAGTAATATGGCGGGAAAATATAATGGTGTTCAAGCCCAGATTTTGCGACAAAATGATCAAGCTCGCTATGTGCCATGTGCAGCTCACAGTTTAAATTTGATAGGTGCACATGCTGCTGCGATTTCACCTGTGATGATTGGATTTTTTGGAACTGTTCAAAACGTGTTTAACTTTTTTAGTGGCTCAACAAGAAGGTGGCAACTTGCACTGAGTAACAGTGGCATCACTCTAAAAGGACACTGTCAAACAAGATGGTCTACGAAAAGAAGAGCTGTAAGCGCTTTAAAGAGAAGAGTGAAAGAAATATATTCAGTTCTGAACGAAATGACAGATCGAGAGAAGTGGAATTTAGAAACTACAGTAGGAGCTCAGGGATTAATAACACAAATCAATTACAAATTTCTCTGTCTTTTGGAAATTTGGGAAAGAATCCTCGTGTCTATCGACAAAATCAATAGAGCTCTGCAAAAAGAGTGTTTCGATCGGTACGGCAAGCAAAATGATAGAGGGACTCTCGAAGACCATTCAGCTAATAAGAGATGAAGGGATTGAGAGAGAAATGTCATTTGCTACAGAAACTGCGAAAGAAATGGGCATTAATGCCCATTTGCCTGAAAAAAGAAAAAAAATAGCAATTAGAAAACTAACAGGTGCAGGAGCTGAAGATGAAGATTCGTGCTCTCTCAGTCCTATCAACGAGTTTAAAAGAGAGGTTAATGCAGTTTTGGACCGCATCTTATCGGAACTCACAACAAGATATAAAGCAATGGCTACAATATCTGACGATTTCTATTTTTTGACAAGTCCAGCTTTAAAAAACGAGTCTTTGACGGATCTTAAACAATATGCTGCTGATTTTAGCGTAAAGTATTTCAATGACATTGACTCTGTTGAACTTTCATATGAAATTGACACTTTCAAATTACAAGCGAAAGAGCTATTGGATCTTGACAAAGCCACCCCACTGGATCTACTAGAAAAAATAGAAGAGTTCTCACTGGGAGACATTTATCCAAATATTCAAATTGCGCTTAGGATATATCTAACCCTCCACGTAGCTTCTTGTGAACGAAGTTTTAGTAAGCTCAAATTAATAAAAAATTATTTGCGAAGCTCAATGGGACAAGAGCGTTTGTCAAACCTTGCAATAATTTCAATCGAGCATGAGGAAGTCGAAAAATTAAACTTAGATGAATTGGTAAATGAATTTGCATCAGTCAAAGCTAGAAAAGCTGAATTTTAATGAATTGCGCAGCAAATTCAACTAAAAAAAGAGAAGTTATTCAAATGCCTTTAAAAGTTAATATTTTTGGCTTGAGAAATGGTTATTTTACGTTAAAATGCAGATGTTTTCAATATTACAGGCATTGTTTTACATAAATTTGAAGCAAATTAACAGTTTAAGATTAAATACAAAGGTAAGAATTTAGGATCGTGTTTCTTTTTTTTTATGTTTCCACAAAATCAAAATTTTAAAGCTTTATGTTCATGCAAAACTTTGTAAAGAAACTTTATGGATCTCTCTGTCAGTTAAATTTCCATTTTGTGAAAAATATGGTATAATGATAAAATAGCACTTATAAAAATGGATTAAATTTTTCTGTTATTGCTGATAAAATTTAAGACAACAACAAATGTTAAGCATTTTTTCATTCGCCAATGAATTATTTTTAACTTATATATATATATTTTTTTTTAATGGAAAAAAAAAGATAATAGCTCATTTAGTTTAAAAATGATAGTTAAACTTCCAAAGTAGAAAGATCTTTACTAAAGTTTGAATTGTGAAGTTTTGCGTATCTGCTTATTTTCGCTGTTTGTAGAGAGAAAAAGCACAGCTTTCTAAAGGAAATGTATGAAATAGGAGTGAAGTTTTATCTACGTTAATTATTTATTCACATAATAATAAGTAATGTAAAGCATGAAAAGTCTTATTTGTAAAAATAACCGCACTCTAAGAGTATCAAATATGTAGAACTTTTTTTTTCCAGTATATTATGGGTCGTATTTATTGAGCCAATTTCAGATTAATTATATTTGATTTGCTTTCCTAATTATACTAGAATTGTTCAAAAGTTGTGATTTTTATTTTAAATGTGAAAATTATGTTTATTGTATATATTTTTCTATCGCTTTGAAACAAATTGTATTTTGAATTAAAGCTGTATGAAGAAAAAAAAAGTTTAGCGACGAAGTGCAGGTGTTATTGGTTTTATTGATTTTATGTGAAATGATTGGGAGAGGGAGAGGCTCCCTGAATTAAATTTGTTAGGAAAGGGAAAATTCCAATTTTGTACCAGACATTAAAATACGAGTAAGCGCACATACCATACAATCTAATGAGAATTAAGATTGGGCATCATTAAAAACATTTTTTAAAGAAAAAATAAATCAAAGTTGTAATGTTGTCTCAATTTTTTTTCAATCGATCAATCAAAATTTACTGGATAAGGAACTGTTTTGGGAGGTCACTGCTGTGACCTCCCATTAACGTGAACCTGAGGGGGGCGGGATTTCCGAAGTACGCCACGGGCGCTGGCCCCCCTAGCTACGCCTCTGATTCCAAACTTCCTTCTCCTTACACAGTTTTACATCATAAAGTGAAGGTATTTGCTAGGAGATGCCAACTTACAGCTTATTAAGCTGGCAATTTCTGAAACTTAAAATGGAAATTAATATATATGTATATGTATTCAGTTGAGTCCCCATAACTCGAAGCTTTATAACTAAAATCTTCCTTTTTCGTGACACTTTCATTGAGTCCCAAACTCTTGAAAAGGCTGTGGGAACTTTCTGCAATTTAGCCGGTCTTTTGGGATTTTGAGTTATCGAGACTCGACTGTGCGTGTGTGTGTATATATATATATATATATATATATATATGTGTAGGGTGTCCCAGTTAAGTGTTTCAGAACTTCTAGAGGGGTAGGGTGCAAATCATTTGCAATGTGGGGTTGGAAATATTTTCCTGATGTGGTGATATACTCAGAAGCACCATAAAGAAAAGAGACATAATTTAGAAATATTTTTAATAATTGATGTAGAAAAGCAAAAGGTATATGGGTCAAAGTAAGTGTTTGAAGTTTTTCCACCGACTACAATGCAAATATAACATCTTCGGTGCATGCAACTCCTAGCAAGCTGGAATCCAGCATATCTTGGATTTCACTGCGTCAGGAAAACATTTCCAACCCCTCATTGCTATATGAGTTCGTGCCATTAGGGTGCATCCTACCTCTCCTAGAAGTTCCGAAATACTTAACTGCGTCACCTTGCATATATATATATATATATTCTTGTGTAATTTTTATTTAATTCAACACGTATGCATGAATTGCTTTAAGGTGAACTCTTTTTCTTTTCTATAGGTGGTTTAGGTGGTGTATGTATTGGGGTAGGTGGTGCTGATGCTGTTGATGTTATGGCTGACCTTCCCTGGGAAATAAAGTGCCCAAAATTTATTGGTGTTAAGCTCACTGGAAAATTAAGTGGATGGACTTCTGCAAAAGGTGTGCTAATCAAAACTTTGAAGTCTTTTATTACTTTTATAGAAAAATAGTTCATAATTTGTATGGTACAGCTATAATGTGTTATTGAATTGCTATTTTAATTTAATTCTACGCACGTAAATAACTTTTCGTTTATCCACAAATATTTCCATTAGTAATATTTTGTACTTTTTACAGATGTTATTTTAAAAGTTGCTGGTATTTTAACAGTTAAAGGTGGTACAGGCGCAATTTTGGAGTATTTTGGACCTGGGGTTGATTCAATATCTTGTACAGGTAAAAACATGCATTGCCCCTGTGAGCTTATTGCACCAAATGTTCAATGATTTATACATTAAAAAAAATATTTCCTGTGTAAATTAGAAATTGCTTCATATTCTGAAATAAATTACTTCTTTGAGATTAAAAATTACATGAATATTTTTATAATACTCTATGCATAAATCAATTTGTGTGATAGTCGAAAATGAAAATCGTTTTTACCTAGTAAGCAAAATTTTTTTCTGATTTACCGATTAAAAAATTTAGTATGTATTTGTTTTTTTCTTTTAAATATATACTTGATTGACCTCTGTGATTAATATTTAAAACTGATAATATGAAACATACAGGAATATTCTTTGAATTCTTATTGAAATAAAGTATGCCCAGGTAGTACAAATAACCTTTAAACATTTTATAAACGTTTTGAAGCGGTTGTTACAACGTTAATAACGATTTTACAACCTTTAAAAAACGAAGTGTGCTACTTGGGTGGTTATTATTGATAGATGTTCAGATTTGTTGTATTTATTCTCAAATGCTTCTCTACCCGTTTTTAGGTTCTAGATTCAGTCCAACTTCATAAAATATGTTATTTATTTATTTTTTCATGAACTAATAATCATAAAATTGCAGGAAAATTTTTGTAGAAGTCTTTATAAAAGCTGTATATTTAGTTGCATGCAGGACTAGAATTTGATTATAGGGGATCAAGTGCGAAAATAATATTGCAAAAAAAAAAAAGCATCTCGTTAAATTTCAATTCTTTTGTAGGTGACACTGACTACTTCAAACTGCCCAAACGTTGCTTTTACCAAACGTGGCTTTTTTTTTATATTTATGTTTTTGTTGGGATAAGCATTACAAATTTATACTATAATTTGGAAATAGTATGGATTACATCAGTGGCATTATAAGTAAAAAAAAAGATTTTGAACTTCATCGATAAATTACAAGGTGAGATATGCCAAAGAGTTATTAGATTTAGTAATCATTAGTATAGCAAGTAGTAGAATTGTAAACAAAATGCAACAATTGCTACTTTCTATAGAGCATTTGGGGGTGTCCCCAAGCATTGGAACCCAGGGTGAGAGTCGAACTTGCCCATGCCTAAATCAGGGCCTGGTTGCATGACAATGTAAACTGAAGTAATTGTTAAGAGTATAATAAAATATAATGGCCTGAATATAGAATGATCCATTTTTTCTGGTCGAGTATTATATTACATTATGGCTTTTATATTAGTTTTTTTTTTTTTTTTAATTTATTGCACTTTCTCATTTTTGTTCATTGGTTTTCATATCTTTAGGGATGGGAACAATTTGTAATATGGGTGCTGAAATTGGTGCTACTACATCAATATTTCCTTATAATAAACGAATGGCTGACTTTTTAGTGGCTACAAGAAGACAAGGTGAGTAACTAGTGCTTTTTTAATGTGGGAGGAGGGTTGTATATTAGGGTGGGGCGAAAAATAAAAAATTTTTCAGATCAACTTCTAATAGTTGCCAAAAGTTGTCTTTGGTGATAATTAGCTTTTGTGCAAATTTTGAGAAAATTCGGTTAATATCTTCAGGGTGTGCTGCGATCACAAAGTTTTACCATAGCTTTTATGGGGATTTTATGGTTAAAACACCATTAGCTAATCTCATTGCATTTTTTTACTCAGAAAGTATATTCATGCATTCAAAGCATATGAAATAACTCACAAAAATTATTTTATATGCTATATTTAAGGTGGTAAGGAGCAATGGAGTAGATAGCTTTAAGAGGGCCATTGATCTTCATTGGGGTCTTTAATTTGACTAGGATCAGCCCAGAGCCTGCTGCTGGTCGTCGCATTTGTATTTGTATATATTTTAAGCATCTTAAAAAGAAACAGAACAGTGAAAAATAGTGATTCTTAGGACAATATTAAGTAAAAACTGAAATTTTTTTACAAAATCTTACTACTATTATATATGCGAAAGTTTGTATGGATGGATGGATGGATGTATGGATGGATGTATGTTTGTTCCTCTTTCACGCAAAAACTACTGAATGGATTTTAATGAAACTTTTACCATAATATAGCTTATACATCAGAATAACACATAGACTATAATTTATAACGATATTCGAAAAAGTTAGATTGGTAGCGCTTTTTCATTCCAATTTAAGGTACATTTTTCGCACAAATCCGCGAAGGCTTCCAACAAACTAATTCAGTATTTAGTGCATCATCTCAACTCCTTGTCGATAGCTAGAATTGCATGTATTATTTCCACTTTTCGCATTAAATTTTCAAGGCTTTTCTCAAGTCAAATCAAAAAGTAATTTTTTTTCAGCTTCATGGTAAATATTCGGGCTTTTACACAGACATTGGAAACGCTCGCGCGCCCGCTCTCTAACGAGCTTTTACCATGATTTGTATTTTAAAACATTTTGTAATCTTGGTTGTAAGTAAGTTTTCGCAAGTTTTGTAAATATGCATTTTAGAATATCGGTAGCGTAATCGCTTGAAGAGATTGGCAACTAATAAATGGATTAGGTTCATTATTGATGGAGCTTTAAATACAAAACAGCATTTCTTAAATTTGTTTGTACTGATTGGGCACTTTTTCGGGGTACTTACAATTGGGCAGTTACTTCATATCCAATTGAACTGGAATTTTTGCCAAATTTGTTGCAAGAAGATTTTAATAACTGAGATTCTCGGCGATTTTTTCAACTGACATCAGGTTTTGTGACAAACACTACATAAAAGTACTTTACTTCTTACACGACGTAATCAAAATAAAACCATTATTGTCTGATATTTATCGACTGCGGCAAAATCTTAATCATCGATAGAATACTCCCACATTTTAAAAAGTTCAGTTTTTTTCTTTTGTTGGCCGATTCCGTATGTTTGACCTTTTTAAGATTATGTCAAAACGTAAAGTAATCCGCATACTAAATTAATAAAGCTCTTAAACAAGACTAAAATTACCATTAATTTGCGTTTTTGCATAAATAATTGTCAAATGTTTCCATTAATTTCGAAATCATTTAGGACAAAAACTTTTAGCATCATTTTATGGTCAGCAATAGTATCTCAGCATTTTATGACTATTTCTCTGTGACAAAAATTAGTGACATAATAATACTGTATTTTCATAAAGTAGGGAGGGGAGCAAAATTATCCTAGGTACAACAAAACAGTTACCGCAAATTTGGCGACATTTTAAAAATCGTTAAAGCGGTGTGTTTTGAGTTCTTTCAGTTCCGGAAAAAAACCCAAAGGTAAGTATAAATTGTTTCTCAAAATTATTACTGACCCAGGCAGCGCCGGGTATTTTTGCTAGTGTGACATAAAAATCATGAAACTGCAATCATATGACAACATTAAACAGTATTACTTAAAAATAAATGAAATATGTTTTTTAAAATGTATATGTTACGGCCAAAGCCCGAAGTCGGCCAGTTCGCGAATTGGCCGGCCACTTCGCGAAATGGCCAATATCGCCTCAAAATGACCGGCCAAAGTCCGATCTTACCTTGATTTCGGGCTTTGGCCAGCCAGTTCGCGAACTGGCTAGAGGCGATCGGCCAAAGTTAGAAAAAAGGTAGTGACACATTTTGTGTGTCATGACCTTTTTCACATGTCACATTTTGTGCTTGTTTACCATAATGCTAATGATAATCCCATTATATTTGCCACAGAGCAGGGGTGGATACAGAAATAGTTTTTATGGGGGGGGCCAGAAAAGTAAAAGTGCTTCCCCCCTACATTTTTTGCAAAAAAAATCTCACAAAGTTCCTTTAAATTAAAAAAAAGGGGGGGTGGATGAAAAAAAAAATTTAACATTTTAAGCCGATCAACTATTAAACCAGTGGTTCCCAGCATGGGGGCGATTGCTCCTGAAAGGCGATTGAACTCCTCAAAGGGGCGGTAAATTCTTAAAGGGCAATGGGTAGAAACAAGAGTAGAAATAAAACTAGCGAAAACCAAAATTGTAAACATGTACGAAACCGGTTGTTCAGAGTTGATCGAAGTGTCTTGAGCTAGGTGGCGTCTTCTGATGACATTAATTAACGAAGAAATTTATTAAAAACCTTTAATACATTTTTTTGCGCTTTTTGAATTCGAATAAAACTAATTGAACTTAAAATTAAAGTTTAAGAGCTTTCTTCTTGCACCTAGGATGAACCTTAGGAAGTATTTTGTCATCTATTGCTAATTTTCTAAATTTTCAAATTATCAATTTATTTTAATTCACATTTTTAGTTTCAACGATTTTAGTTCCCCTTGAGTCTAGTGTAGAAAAGAAAATAATATTTCTTGAAAAATGTACTTCTGTTTTTTGAAAAGTACGTTGAAAATTTTAGATGTTTCCCTTCAAATGCTTCAGTTATATATTAGCTCACTTTGTGAAAGGAAAAAAAAAATAAATTTATTTTTAATTTTTTATTAATATTTTTAGCTTAAAATGTTATAATTGCTTTATTGAGTACATTTTACTTCAAATTAAAGTTAGGTTTTTATATTTTTAATAATATCGATGTTCACTTGGGTCAACTTATTGTTTTTTAGAGGAAAGGGGGTCCTTCCTTTGCGATAGGTGTCAGTCATTGTCTTGAAGAGCTCAAAAAGGTTGGGAAATACTGTATTAAAAATTACGTCAAATTATTCAATGTTATTTAACCTAATTAGTAAATGAGGCATGGCATTATTTAGAAACAACTGTCAATATGATTTAAAACAAAAAATTATCAAAACGAAATCGTCACTTTTTTCCATCGCAGATGAATTAATGAATGTATCGTAATATATATTATGTACCATTGTACCATTGATTTAGCAAACCCTGAGTATTCTTTTACCCTGTCTAACCCCTGATTGCTATATTATTCCCATAGCAAACCAAAGTGATCTTATTCAAATATGCTGTGCATTAGTTTTTTTTAAAGACATAGTTCAAAAGTTTTTAAGAATGTTATGGAGAAATTAAAAAGCAATTGAACATTAAACATATAGTTAAATTATTTTTATCCCTTTGGAAGCCCCCCCCCCTAAAATCCGCTACTGCCACAGAGTAGTTTTTGGGACGAATCCACACTCTTAGGCACCTAAGATCGTCCATCAGAAAAAAGACCAAGGTGGGTAGTAGCGTGAAGATCTCACAATACCAAAAAACTCATGGTCTCTTATGAAAATTTCCTCTCCCCTGGAGAAAACAAACGAACAAACAAAAATATAATCACATTATCTACTGAATTAGTTTACTACAGAAAATTATGACTATCATCATTTGATACAACTAGACGAACTGTTACGGCATTTCGAATATCGCACAAGAGTTATTTTTACATTTGCAGCGATTTCTTTAGCGCTTGGTAGTGCAACTGCATCGAACAGCAAGCACATCGCACATTGGCCAGGGAGTTCCGGCCACTTCGCGAAGTGGCCGGCCAAAGTCGCATATACGCAATTCATTTCCAGTACATCGGACTTTGGCCACACGCCCCGGCCAATGCGCGAAATGGCCGGCCAATTCGCGAAGTGGCCGGACTTCGGGCTTTGGCCGTAACATATACAAAACGTACATGATACGAAAATTTTGTGTCACAGTTTGAGTTTTCACAATTTTTTTTTTTCAAACGTGCATGAACGAAACCATTCCTCGTTTCTATTTCACTTATGGTCAGTGATGCATTCGTCACCAACTTCACGCTGTGTCCCACGGATTGAATATGACAAATAAATGTCCACTTGTTTCAAAGAAAATGGGGAACATTTCCGGTTTTCACCGTGTATCTTGTCTTCAGATGGCATCATTATTATAGGAGGTTCTGTTATAAGCATGTTTTCACACTGCTAATTTATCAAGTCTGCATAGTCGGAAGAAAAGTTAATCTCAAAAATGATAAAAGTGTGGATGTCATTACTATACACAGAATTGGTGTTTCTTACTCTTAAAATTTGACGAATAACTAACTGCCGTACATGAATTCGATCATCAT
Source organism: Uloborus plumipes (assembly GCA_038373865.1). Taxonomy (NCBI): domain Eukaryota; kingdom Metazoa; phylum Arthropoda; class Arachnida; order Araneae; family Uloboridae; genus Uloborus; species Uloborus plumipes. The sequence continues at coordinate 21,782 of JAXGGA010012813.1, read as the reverse complement.
TTAACATTACCAGCAAAATATTTTCATTATATACAAAACAAAAGCTATTCCCTGAATAACTGGCTCAATGACATGTAACAGGTCGTCTGGTAAATTATGGGACTGCTAGAATAACTTGCCACAAGTTTTGTGCACCATCCTTGCATGATGAGTTGCACTTAATGAGAAACCAGCAAAGGTGCACATTTAAGAGTGACTGAAACTAGCATTTTAAAGTTTGCTGTCAGATATTCTGTGCCGATGTTCAAGTGCAAATTTTATTGACTGTCATAAGCCATCTAGAATGACTCTAGGAACTAGGTACTATTTCAGAAAGATGTATGGAGCGGTTGGCACTAATAACGGCTTCAAATATTTCCTGTAAATATTTCTGGTCTGCTCTTAGGTCAGCTCAGAAAATAATTGGCATTTTTTGCATATTGCACTCAACTGCCTCATATTTCACTATAGTTAGGGATTCGCACCCTGTTAACATTTTGCCAATTGAACCGCTGAACCCACGGGGAACAGTTGTTCATAAATCTGAGTATTCTACTAAGTGGAGAAGAAGCAATTCACTGCCATGAAGCTGACATATTAACCATTGCAATGGCCAATTAAAAATCTTTCAAGACGTTTTATTTGCCACCTTTGCTAATAAAAGAACCTCCCATAACAATGATGCCATTGAAGACTAGCTACATGACATGAAAACCGGAGATGTTCCCCATTTTCTTCGAAACATATGAACATTTACTTGTCATACTCAATCCGTGGAATCTACCGCAAAGTTGGTGACGGATGCATCACTGACCATAAGTAGAATCGAAATGAGGGATGGTTTCGTTCGTGCACGTTTAAAGGCTCGAAAGAAACTGCCTTTCCTTGAAAATAAAAAAGATTTTTTGTGAAAACTGAAACTGTGATACATAAAATTTTCATATCATGTACGTTTTGTACATTTGTACATATTTTTAAAAACATATTTTATTCATTTTTAAGTAATGCTGTTTAATGTTGTCATATGTTTGCAGTTTCATAATTTTTCTGTCACATTTTGTAAAAAAAATTCAGTTTTCACTTAATATTGTCCTAAAAATCACTATTTTTCACTGTTTTGTTTCTTTTCAAGATGCTTAAAATATAAATATATCCTGTAAAATAATATTTGTGAGTTATTTCATATGCTTTGAATGCATAAATATATCTTATGAGTAAAAAAATACAATGAGATTAGCTAACGACATTGTTTTTCATGTATTTTAACCATAAATTCCCTATAAAAGCTATGGTAAAACCTTGCGATCGCAGCGCCCCATGAAGATATTAACCGATTTTTCTCAAAATTTGCACAAAAGCTAACTATCACCAAAGACAACTTTTGGCAACTATTAGAAGTTGATCTGAAAAACTTTTTATTTTTCGCCCCACCCTATTGTATATTCCTGTACTAATTTAACTATTCGGCTTAAAATTTACTGTGTGAATACTTGATCTCTATATTATACTTAATCTTCAAGAAATTCCTTACCATAAGCAAAATTTTACTGTAACATGTATTCAAAATGGCAACAGGCAGAAATAAAAGTCTTTGATTAGACTGACAGAGAAATGACGAAAAATTTAGTTTAGAATTTTAAAAGGTTCAAAGAATTTAATTAACGTTTTAATTAATATCTCAGCTAATTAAAGTCGTACAATTACGCGGTTGGTCTACGCGGTCAAATCATATGGTACCTTGTTGAATTCTCTACTCCAAGCGATTTTTGAGGAGTTCAAGCTTCAGACAGACACGAACAGATTCTTATAGTATAGATAATAGTTTTTTTTTCCCCTTCTCTCACTTCTTCTAATTAATTTCATACCTTTTGACTTGTGATTTTATATGGGATGAATAGAAGTAGAGCCATCGGTTGCTTCATTTGTCTCCAATCTTCAATTCAAAAGGGTTTTTTAACCTTTAATGTAAAAAACAGTATTTAAGCTTCAACTTTTAAAAATTAACCTTTTTACTTCCTTTTACGTAGTAAAGGAAGTATTGTGATCGCAAAAAAAAAAAAAAAAAATCACTCAAATTTGAGTCTAAATTTTGATTTTGTTCACCCCCGAATGAATGTACAGTAGTTTTTTCGACCTGTCAGCACGTGCATTTGTACGTACCAACATATAAGCAGCCGAAAAATCTTTTTCAACCACCCCCCGAGTTAATTACGACGAGTTTTCTCGTGACTTCTGTATATATGTATGTGCGTATGTGTGTCGCATAACTCAAAAATTATATGCCGTAGAAGCTTCTAGCTTGGTACAGTGAAACTTCGATAAGTCGAAGTTGCAGGGAGAGCAAAAAGAATTCGAGTTATCGAAAATTCGGGTTATCGAAAAGGACAGGAAAACCATAGAATAAACAAAAATACTACCATTAATGTTTAATAAATGAATAATGTGATTAAAAAAGTGACATTATAATGTACCAAAGATATTATATATATAATTGGAATAATTAAATTATAATGTAATTAAATTCAAAAGTTTTTGTAGTTTGGAAAACAAATTTTAATTTTTATGCATAATATAACAATTTTGACTCACCAAGAATATCTGCATTTTTTTTTTTTTTTAATTTTTTTAAAAAAATTCTTTAATTAAACATTGTTTCTGAGAAAAAATTTGTTCTTTCAACAAATAGTCCTCAGATATTTTTAAAGCCTGACAGATAGAGTCGGGAACATTAGGTCAGGATTCTACAAAAACACGCAGTAAATCTGCTGCTTCTCTTGCATCTCGGATTGAAGGTAATTTGATTACCTGCTCAATTTCCTCTATATTCTGTACTCGTGCAAATCTTGCACGAGTACACAGCGGACGTAATGAGAAATAAGAACCATAAAAATATGATCTGATCCGAGATACATCATTTTGATGAAATACATTCCATCTGTTTGATGTCATTGGGTTTATTTGGCATTCTTTCAAATAATTTTCATGATCCTAAATATTCAATGGCAAGAAAAAAAAATTGAAGGTTGAATTCTTTCAATTTTTGAATCCTTTCTTGTGGCGAATATTCGTAAAAATTGTAAAAAAAAATCTAAAAAGGACAAATTTTAGCAAAAAAAAAAAAAAGGAACAAAAAGAAAAAGTAACAAATAAATTCAAAGACAATTCCTAGTTCTATTCCACATTTAATTGAGTTAATTTATTAAAGTAAACCACATTTCGAATTTTTTCGGTCAATCCTCAAACGGTGTATGCTTTTTATTTATTTTGTAAAAAGTAGCAAAGTAGCGACTACAATTCAAAAGTAGTTTGTAGTCGCTACATTTTAAAAAATGTAGTTGTAGTTGTAGTTCGCTATAAAAAAAAAAATGTAGTTTTTCCAACCACTGGTCTAGACGCCTTTTGATGCCTTGCAGTGGCGCCAGCTTTTTTTTTTTCTTTTCTCACTACGTATTTGTCCACGAAAAAACTATTTCGACTTAAAGAGTTACTTTAGCATGGAAAATTCAATGAGGGTCATGGGATAAAATTCGGCTTATCGAATATTTCGGCTTAAAGAAATTCGACACATCGAAAATAAATAACATTAATTCTCCATTCAGCGAGACGGGAATACATATTCACTACGGCTTATCGCAGTTTTCGGCTCATCGAGTGCGACTTATCGAAGTTTCACTGTATGTAGACTCTGAGGATGGTCTAGTTGTTCACCTTCCCTTGTGGTTGCATTCGAATGCTCCCGAGGGGGTGTTTTACCCCTTTTTGGGGGAAAATCAGTGTTAATTTCAATGCAGATGAATTGGCACGACCACTTGGCGATATATTGCCACGCTTTTGGTCGCCATGTGTTTGACGTCAACTCGGCGACATATCGCCAAGTTGGCGACAAATTTGGCGAAAATTTTTTTCTTTTTGAATTTGGGTTCAATTTGGCGATATTGGCGATATTTTGTGAAAAATCCACTTAATGATGTTAAAATCGGCGATATTTAGCAAATGAATCATTGTAAAACATTTGTTTTCTATTGTTTCGTGGCAAACTATGGGTGTAAATGTTCAAATTGCTATCTTGCTCACTCCTAGCACTATTTTAACACTAAGGCATTTACAAAGAAATTTACACGTAAAAGGAAGTAGTGTGGGACTCATACCGGATTTTTTCCCTTTACTACAGAAATTGCTGAATTAGCTGATGGGTTTCAAGACCTGCTTACAGCAGATTCTGACTGTGAATATGACGGTGTAATTGAGCTTAATTTGAGTGAAGTAGGTTGATGATATGGTAAAGAAATATAATTCTTATTGTTAATAAATCAATGAGTTTATATTTAAATATTTGTTTAGTGTAATTTTTGCTTTCATTGTGACTGTTTTAATTTAAAGCTTAAACTAAGTTTTGAGGTAAGAAAGATGTTTTCCCCCTTTTGTTTCTAAGAAATTTTATTTTCAAAGTTTCCAAAAGGATACAATGTAATTAAAATATTGAACTTCTAAAAAATGTTTTTAAACATCTAGTGATAAAAGAAAATTACTAACATCATGATTGTGATCACAAAAATTTGCTACTATACATTCTCTGCATGAAAGTTACTACCTATTTTTCTCAGAATAGTTATAATATCATATAAAATCTGACCTCAGTCTTGCAAATTGATTCTATAAAAAGTTTGATGAACTGAATAAGATAAAAAAAAGATTGACTTGCAATGTTCATTCTAAAGAAAATTGAGGGTATACAATTACATGGAAAAACCTAGTCAAAGTATGCCCGCAAAAGGCATGGAAATTGGCAAGCAGCCAAGTTACGTTGATTCCATCTTCATGATTGTAGCAGGGGAGAAGGGAAAATAGTGATAGGATTTTGATACATGCATTTTATGTCACTAGGGCCTTATTTACTGTAAAGGCCTTTTTATTCGCGAGGCCTTAATTTTCGCGATTTTCGCGAGCCCTTCGTAATCGCGAAAATTTAGGCCTCGCAAATTTTTTTTTACTTTGGACTTTTTCAACTTTCGGTTCTGTACATGCAAAATTCGCGAAATTTTCGGCCCGCGAAATTACCGATATATTCATTTTCGCGAAAATTACGGCCCGCGAAATTAAAGGCCTTTACAGTATTTATTGAACTCATTGAGTTGGAAATGTGTGGAAACAAAACGTTTCTATGGAACCAACAACAACAAAAAGATATATATATATTTTATTTGATTGCAAGTGGTAAACATAGAATCAAAGAAACTTAAATTGCCATTCCTGCTAACAAATAGATGTGTTCATCTCCATCCGTAGACCAGATGTTCACCTTTCCGTGTCATCGATGGTCAGACAGTATGTGCATTGTTTTTACACAAAAAGGGTGTCTAGGGACAAAAAAGGTGTCTAGCAAGAGGATCTGAGGCTAGCACAGTTGATCCAAGTCAATTAAATAATCTGCTATGAAGATCAAGGGTCCTCTTGAATTTTTTACCACTCTTTGGTATGAGTAACAACTGCTTTCGATAAACTGTTCCAAATGTTTACAACACTGTTGAGGTAGTAACGAAAATTTCAAATCAAGTGTGAATATCACACTATCAATAAGGAAACTGAAAGACTAACAGGAAAGCTCAGTGTATACCTATAATTTCACTATCAAGAATAGCATTAAAGCTGCTTCATAGTATTTAAAGTTTCTATCTTATTACTTTCTTATATGTGTGTGTTTTACTTTCTTAAAACTTCTACTTGTAAAAAACAAAAAATGATTGAAAATAATGTAAGAGGATGCTCAAAATATAATATGTTTCAAAATGTTACTTTTGAAAAAAATTTAAGAGATAGTTTACCACCACAAAATCATGTAATTGTGTTTCTGGTGTGCAACACTGTTACCGAATCACCTCATCTGTCCAATCTTTTGTGTATATGTTGTACAGTAAACTAACATTTACCATTATCTTAAATGATATATGTATATTTTTGCAGTTGGAGCCTCATATAAATGGACCTTTTACTCCTGATCTTGCTCACTCAATTTCTGATCTGGGAGAGCATGCCAAGGAGAATGGATGGCCATTAGATATTAGAGTAGGTAGGGAAACTAAATCTAGTGTTTGAAATTATTTTTAACAAAAGAAATAAACAACAACAATAAAGCTATTGTGTTAAAGTTTTATATCTTACTAGGGATGCACCGGTTAATGGGCAGTAACTTGTAATTAGCTAAGTTTCGCAGATTTATCGCAAGAAAATTTTATTGAGTTCATAAATAAGACTTCACAACAAATGTAGTTTTTTGCACCTAAAGGTAACATGTAACCTAGTTATAAATAAATGATTATAATAATAAAAATATGGAATTAACAAGATTGTCATTCATAACGTTTTGCATATTTTTTGAATTAATGCTGATTTTTTAAAAGTAGGAGGTTGTGATATAATTTTTGTCCGTTTCCCGTCTACCCCCAAACGTTTGAGAGGATACTCCAAACTTTTTTTACTGTTTGAATTCAGCTTTATATATATATATATATATATATATTGCTATTCAATGTATTCACTGTTTGTGCATTCAACCACAACATTCATTTCAACATTTTATTTTAAAATCACCATTTTTTTTCATTCAATGAAAAAAAAAGTATTTTTCAATATGTTCTGATTTTTTTCTTCTAAATTTTTGAATCAGTCTGAATTTTAACTTTAATTGTTCCATTCTATATTGATTCACATATATTTATCATATGGATCAGAGGTGGGGAACCTTTTTGCCGCTGGAGGCCACGTTTAACATATGCAGTAAGAAAAAAGGCTGCAAAAGCAGATAATCTAATAAAATCTTAAGTGTAATTCTCAGTTTTTTTATTGTTTTATCAAACTCTTTTATATTGTATCAAAGCAACAGAGAAAAACATTGAGTTGTTTATTTATTATTTAGCATAATTTACAACAATAATACTTTTTGTATTTACATAAGGATAATAATTTTTTACAAAATTAAGATACTTTGTTTTAAGGTTCACATGTTTAAATGTCACTTCAACTGATTTTAAGAAGGTAAAAATATTTTTAAATATTTTTGTTTCTGTACTTCAGAACCAGACTAACGTAAGTCCATTTTTGCTGTTTTTCAGGAGGGCGTGAAAATGTTTATCTGATGCGTACAAAGGATGGGACTCGCGCTCTTTTAACTGTGCTAAATAAATTTCAATTATTTTCTTTTATGGAATAACATCCTCATGGCTTAATGTGGAATAAGATTCTACATGCAATGCAGTAATAAGAGAAAATTGCCATTTTTTTACTTACGCTACTCTGGCTCTGATACAGCTTCGATACATTAAGGGGGGGGGGATCCATTTTTTCCAATCCTTTTTTAAAAATTAGTTATAAAAACCTAACAAGTAACTACAATATGTTAGTTTTCTATGCTTTTAAATCTGATATTCCACACCGGTTTGTGATTTCTTAACCAACGAAATTTCGTTCATTACCCTTTAAATTCACCACTTTTTTAATGAAATACATGAGCATCACATGCAGAACAAGATGGCGACTTTTTCGTGGAATGGCCCTTTTAGATTATCCATTGCTTTTATGCAGCTTTAACTCTGTTTAATGAAATTTGCTGTCATTAATGTCGGAAAAAATGTTTTGTGTTTAATAATAGGATTGATTGGTAGTTGCACGAACAGCAGTTATCAGGACATGACGCGAGCAGCTTCTCTAGCTCGACAGGCACTTGATCGGGGATTAAAGGCAAAATCAAAATTTATGGTTACACCTGGTTCTGAACAAATTAGAGCTACTATTGAAAGAGATGGACAAGTAAGTCGGTTTTGCCTACTCTTCTTTCTTATATAGCTTTATGTGTGTAGTATGATCTTTAGATACTATGTTATAATTGTAAGAAGTAAATGAAGACTTTCGTGCAAGAAGTAAACAGCTACTTTTTTTTTTTTTTTTTGCATGTTCTTTTGTTTCATGGCAAAATGAGGAAAAATGTTATCTTTTATTCTAATGCAAAAACAAGACTTCTCCAATCAATATTCCATGAAAGATATTTATTATGCGAGAATGCGATCTGTTTGAAAGAACATGAGAACACAATAAGAACTTATGGCTATCAAAAGCAGTTTTCATACTTTAAGTTTGTCAATTTTAAATAAAAGTTACAAAGTAATAATAATAATAGCAATAATCATAATAATGGTAAAAATAATAATGAAATTTAAAAAGATTTAATTAGTACTTAAAATCAGCTTTGTAAACTGCAAAATAATTGCAGTTTAAGCTTTGATTGAAACAATTATGTAAATGAATGTGAAGTTCTATTGTTTCAAGAACTGTTCCTCATATCTTAAGAAAGTAATTTTAATTTGTTTTAGGCCCAAACATTCAGAGATTTTGGTGGAGTCATTTTGGCTAATGCCTGTGGACCTTGTATTGGGCAGTGGGATAGGTAATTTTCTAACCTGATATAGTACATGAAGTAGATTACCTCTCTGAAATGATATTTTAGTTATCTTCATATGTTCTTTATTTAGACAAGATATCCAAAAAGGAGAAAAGAATACTATTGTGTCATCTTATAATCGAAACTTTACTGGGCGGAACGATGCAAATCCAGCCACTCATGCCTTTGTTACATCACCAGAACTTGTTGTTGCCTTATCTTGTGCTGGATCATTAGATTTCAATCCTCTTACAGACGAATTGACAGATTCCAAAGGTATTCTTAATTCTGTTCCTATTTTAAAACTTTTTGATAACCTTGTCACAAGAAGGACTTTATTGGAGAAGATTTGAATAAAGGACGACACAGTCAGTGGGCTTACTAGAGGGAAAGTTTTAGGATCAACGCCTTTACCGGAACACTTGGTTGAAAAACATACTGTCCATCTTAATGTGGCAATGTATATAAGGGTGGTTATCATCAAAAATCCCCTGCAGAAGGAAACTTCTGGTTGTTGCACTGCATATAGTCAATAAATAGACTGTCCGGTTTGTATTGTGATTACAGATTAAGCAGACAACTATGTATCTTAAGCAAAGGAGAGTAAGAGGGGATATAATTTAGTTGCTCACATTTATTAGAATAGAAGTTGGTACCATCTTTTTTTACACTAAATTCAGAACTGGAGTTCTGCTTGAAGACTTTATTTTAAGTTTTTTAAATCTTAGGCTAAAAATTTTGAAATTGGGAAATATTTTTCGAGTAGAGTCGCAAGCAGTTGTTCCTGAGCTGGTCATGGTCCACACAGCCTTTCATCCCTGCAGTGGGTCGAGTAAATGAGCATCAAGCATGCTTGGAAACTAAACACTAGGGGTTGAGCATTCCACCTAATTGGAACATCTGCCTTTGGACTCCAAAGCCCTTGGTCACAGTAACAGAGATGCCCCCATGCACTGCTGAGTTTAATTTAGTGTAAGCAGTTGGCTAGAATTCAATTCATGCCATGCATTTAATATTCTAATCATTTGTATAGGTTACATTTCCTCAATGACGTATTTTATGTGACATATTTCTGAAAACATTCTTGATGTTCTTAAGAAAGGTTAAATTATTCTGTCATTAACTATGAGAATTAAAAAAGTATGCAAATTTATTCTTGGACAGTGTGTGAAAGTGTCAAAACGTCTTTTCAGGTAATAAATTTAGATTGAATGAGCCATCAGGTGATGAACTTCCTCCAAAGGGCTTTGACCCTGGCAAAGATACTTACCAAGCTCCTCCTGCTGAAAGTTCAGCCATTGATGTGATTGTGAGTCCAGACAGTCAAAGACTGCAACTCTTGCAGCCGTTTGACAAGTGGGATGGGAAAGACCTGATTGACATGCAGGTGTTGATTAAGGTAAATGTAATGAAATCATAGTAAATGCAGTGAAACCTCAGTTATTGATTTCAGTACATGAGTTTTACTTTCTTTCTTTTTTTCTTGTTTAAAAAGAACATAACAAAATAAATAGGACAAGTATGAATACCTTGCAAGGAATAAATCCATAATGTTTGAAAAGAGATAAAAACTCCTTGTCATTTCGTTCTATTAAAGAGAAAAGTCTTCACACACTTTTTTGAAAAGCTGCCTTGTTTCTTTTGGGCATCTTTCTTCAACGCCTTCCTAGCCCTAGGACTCCACCAACGGCATAGTGTGGTGGCTGACTCGCAGTGGCATACCCAGTATTGTTTCCTGGAAGGGGCTAAGTGGCCCTTCTTTGGAAAATTTTGGAATTTGAAGCTCTAGAGAAAAAAATTGTAGTCATTTTTGGTTAAATTAAGAAAGGAGTTCGGGGGCTATCTCTTAAATTCTTAAACTCTAAAAGAAAACAATAATACCTTAAAACATTCAGATGCTTAAATTTTGAAGTTTTTACATGCATCTTTCCTCAATTTGTTTTTTGATTCGTTTGAAGACTTTTAATTGCTTTGCTATATATTTTTTACATAAATTGTCACATTTAGCTTTTTCACTATTCATCATCATTGATATCTTTTTGAATAATGATGGCTAGAATCCAGTTGATTATTCATTTCTTAAACTAATCATGATCACAATTTATAAGTTCTTTTTCTACTTTATTCTTTAACATGTTTGATAGTCCAAAGTTTATCACCAAGTATTGAGTATGAAATTTGTTTTGATAATGGGTAGTATTCATTCATTTTTATAAAAAGTAAAAGATCTGTGTAAATTGGATAAAAAATACTTTCTCTGCAGATAAAAGGAAAATGTACTACAGATCACATTAGTGCTGCAGGACCGTGGTTAAAATACAGAGGACATTTGGACAATATATCAAACAATATGTTTATAGGGTAATGTTACATTACTTATATTTTACTTAACTATTTTAAAGAAAAAGTCAGGTTGATTGTACCTTAAATTATGTACAAGGTGGTTTTAAACAACTTAAGATGTTCAGAGCACTCTAACAAGTGAAATATTGAACCAAATGTGGCCAAATTTCATGAGTGTACATAGATTTTGGGATTTCAATTTCTAGAGGGAGGGTGAGTACTGAAATCACCACCAGAGAAATGTTGACATTGAAAAAGGTGTATTACTGTGAATATGGAAGAATTAAATGCCAAATGAGAAAACGTGCATCGATTTCACTTGCAAAAGATGATTTTTATTTACAAATGAAGTTCCATTTGACTTTCATTGTGATGTTCTAAGAACTGCATACAATGGAAAACTGCATTTTTTGTGTATCTGAAATTATATGTCTTTTCCATAAAGTTGAATAACTTTTCAAGTTTTCAAAGTTGCAATAGCAGTTACATGCAGAGGCGGACTGGCCGTAGAGGCCACCTGCCCGCGGGCAGGTGCGCCCTCCGGCCTGTGCGCCCTTGCGCCCACAAAACGTGTGCGCCTTTGTTTTTTTTTTTTTTTTTTAATTTTAAAGTCTTGCAAGCAACCCCTAACAGTTTGAACAGTACCTCCCCCCCGCACTGCTAGTGGGCCTTCAAGTTTAGTTAATTACTTATTTTTAACTTTTTTCCGGTTTGAAACATGTAAAGTAGTCAATAAGCGTTATCAGAAGGCGGTTCTTATTGTACCCCAGAAGTGATAGGTGGTCTTTCAGGTGGATCTCATTCAAAGTTTGCGCCCTCAGGTCTGTGCGTCCTTGCGCCGTGAACAAAGCTCCCCCCCCCCCTTTTTTTAATCTTTATGTTCGAAGCACGGAGAGCAATCTATAAAAAATTGAAGATGGTTATTCTCAGTAATGCACCTGTTATGACTAACTTTTATTTATTGCACCCCAGACGTGATAGGTTGTCGGAAAGGGGGATCTTTGCCAAAAAAAAATACAGCGCCTTCCAGGTTGTACGCCCTTGCGCCCTCGAACCTGTGCGCCTTCGTTTTTTTCCACCTTACTTTCGGAGGGTATGAAACAAGGCAGTCCAGTCGGAGAAGGGGGGGGGGGGAGATCGGAATCCAAAGTGAGCGCCCTCCAGCCTTTGTATCATTGCACCCTCGAATCTAGTTAACTTGGGTGCGCTCTCTCCCGCCCCGTCCCTCCTTTTTAATTCGAAAAGCGAATGAAACAGTCTATAAAAGTCTGCTGCAGGAGATAATAATTAATAATGTGCTATAATTCACTTTGATTCATTGCCCCCACCTGCCCCCAGAGGTGATAGGTAGTCTAGAAGGAAGACCTTTAACCAAAAAAAAAGAACATTTTCCTCTGAGCTATGCTTCTTTGCGCCTTCGAACCTATGCTCCTTTGGTGTTTTTCTTTTTAAATTTCGGAGATAATTAATTTGTAATTACCGGTTGGGCTGTTTGTTAATTCTTATGAATTAAATTACTTCATGACTAAAATGCAGGTTAGTCTGTAATTGTTTAATTGGTAGAGAAGAAATTTCATTTCAAAGTATAACCGATAAAAGATATTATCAGTATTTATAATTCTATTAATATACAGATTCTATTAATAAGTAGCTAAATGGGTACCTGGGTAATAGTAATACTAGCTCATATTTTAGGGGGAACTATCTCTTATTTAAAAAATTCATTTAACATTTCCACATTACTTTTTATCTTTAGTACTTTTCTGTTACAGCCACTATGCTGTGTATTAGGGTGGAGCGAAAAAAATGAATTTTTGATTTTCGTAAACGGGTACCTTTCATTTACTGTGAATGAGGATAAGTAACAATTCTGTAAAATATTTCACTTTTGCGACGTCATTTTTAGTCTGCGCATTTGGCCTAAAGTTTTGAAATTTTTGATTTTTTTTTAGATTTTTCAAATTTTTTTAAAAAATATTGCAAATGATAAAACTAGTGACGGGTAGTTATTAAATGGAAGAAAAGGGTTTGAAATATGCACGAAGTTTTTCAAAACCATTTTAGATTATGATTTCAGTCTGCACATTAGGCCCAAAGTTCATCAAATATTCATAAATTTCCGATATTTTCAATATTGAGCAGAAATTTTATATTCAGTATTTCCTCTCAATATTTACTTAAAGTACCTTCAAAACATTTTATTAATCATTTTGTTGTTTCTTTGAATTAATCAACTCTTTGCTTGCTCATTGAAATTACCCAGGACTCACCACGAGGAAGTGGGCGCACTTTGGGTGCCACCCGCGCGCTCCCTTCGCTTCCAACCAATGAGAGCACACATTTACATTTCTTAGACAAGTCAGGAACAATAAATTGTTTCTTTGAGTAGGATATTGTTTGCATTGGTTTTGATGGATGCACTACAAAGACAGGAAAATACAAAGATGTAATACGGAAACTGAAAGAAAAACTTGGTAGACCTCTGTAATGGGACATTTGCCAATTACATTTGAATGAACTTAATTTGTTGCATTTTTTGCAAAAGCTAGATGGACCTACCAGTGGACTAAAGTGATTTTTGGGCCTGTTGGACGAAGCTAAACAACATGTTATACTTTCAAATCAGTTCAATATGAACCTATAGAATTTGTCATTGATCAGATTGATTTTTACAATAAAAATGATTCAAGTACTGAGCAACAGTAACTTCATGAGATGAGCAAGGTAATTTTGACTGGAAAAATATCCAGAAAAATATGAAACAGAAGTCCAAGAAAGCTTTCTCAAGGCAGATGTTGACTACAGTTAACATAATCTTTAGATTATAATTTTTAAAAGAGTTCATAACTTTCGCGGTAAAAGTGTCCTTGCTATTTTAGGATGAAGTGCAGACGTTACTAATTTAGCTATGAATTTGTGTGAGATTATAAAGTTTATCTCTCCGGGAAAAAGCAGAAAATTGTATTCACATCTATTCAAAACAGTGTATACTTTGCACCCAAGAAATATGCTGTTATCGATACCTATATGTATATAAATGGATGTATGTATGTTTGTTCCTTATAGAAATCCAGTTTTCGTCGGATTTTCAACAAGCTTGTCACAGAGGTTCCTTGATGCATTAGAATTCACATATGCGGGGGTTTTGAAATTAGAAAAAGATCCAAAAAGCTCAAAATTCAAATCTTTTGTCTCAAAATGGCCATTTTCTTTCAATCTTGAATAGATAGAGTAATAGAGATAAGACTTTAAGGGGTTACAGTACCTCAAAAATGACCAAAAGACCAAAAAAAATTTTATTGCTTATTTCAAAAGTAAAAGTTATTTAAAACACTCAGAAAAAAACAGCATTGTTCTAGCTAAATTATTTAAAACGTTATGAGTGACTTTAGGGCATACTTGCTATGTGTTCTAATGGAAAAGCCAAACTTTAAAATGCTTTTTCTCGCTGATCAGTTTTTAGTGTTTCTATGTTACTAGAAATGCTAAGGAATTTTTTCTATTAAAGATATAACTTTAAAGCAATATTTTTTGCACTCAGGATAATATATTTAACAAAACTGTGCATTGAATAAGCGTTTTATAAATTACAAAAATTTTTAGAGTTTGTTAAACCTTGAAGAACAAAATTTTCTAAGATTTTTTTACATAAAAGATCACAAAATATTTTCTAATCAAAATATAAGAAAATGAATGCACAGATTTGTTGAGGTTTTCCATGTGATCATTTCGCAAAAAGAAATTTTGAAATTAGTGCAGAAACAAAAAAGCCTTAGGGTTTTAAAAAAACTGAAATTTTCTTACATTTTTCAAATTTTCAAAAAAAGTTTTCAAAATTTTTGATGTTTGAAAATAAATTATTGTTTTTTAAACAAGTGCAGAAACAAATATTTCAAAGAATTAACTTTTTCACTTAAATTAAAGAAATTTGTTAGAAAGGTACTGTAACCCCTTAAGCATACAAATTGATAAAATGTAACACATTTAAATAGGAGTATTTTCCAACAAAGATTACGATTAACAATGAATTATCAACTTAAGGTTCAACTATTTCATTTTAGCATGAAATAAGTTTTTATATTCCTATGTGGATAGAATTCATTCAAATATTTTTAGAGCTATGTTGTATTAAACGGGCAACGCCGGGAAATTATTTAGTTAGTTTATAATAGAGAACATATAAATAAACTTGTTTTAAATCGTATTATCAACGCTCAATCTATAAAACAAACAGGCAAACAAGTGAGAACGCTTCAGATCCCAAAAATAGATAAAAATCTATTTTCATACATCACATACATAAATCAAAAGTCAGTATACATCGATATGATTTCTTGTCATGATGTGGAAATTACAAAGCCACCTTTTACAGGTAATTTAACAACACAATATTTACAAAGATTATGGAAACTGACAATTTAAATCTGATTTCTGAATGCGTTCTTTTTTAAACTGCCATTCAAGACCTAATTAGTTGAAAGAGCTGTCAAATAGGTCACAAGCTTTTCAAAATTAGTATGTAATCACAGGAAAAGAAAAAGTTTAGTAAAAACGAGGATATTTGCCAGAAATATTGGATCAATTTACGACACAAAGGAGCAATTTAACTGTGAAAGAGGTATCTAAGAAATGTAAATACGTGCTCCATTGGTTGGTAGGAAGAGTTCACGTGTAGGACTAGAAGTGCGGGCACCTCTTCGTGGTGAGTCCTGGGTAGTTCCACATGAGCTAGCGAAGAGTTGCAGGGTTCAAAGTAATAACAAAATGAATAAAAACAGGTTTGAAGACACTTCAAGTGAATATTGAGAGAAAATACTGAGTTAAAAAATGTTGAAAATATCGGAAATTTCTGAAAATTTGAACTTTGGGCCTGATGCGCAGACTGAAATCTTAATCTAAAATGGTTTTAAAAAATTCCTTGTATATTTCAAACCTTTTTATTCCATTTAATAACCACCCGTCACTGGTTTTATCATTTGCAATATTAAAAAAAAAATTTGAAAAATCTGAAAAAAATCAAAAATTTCAAAATTTTAGGCCAAATGCGCAGACTAAAGATGACGTCGCAAAAGTGAAATATTTTACAGAATTGTTACTTATCCTCATTCACAGTAAATGAAAGATACCCGTTTACGAAAATCAAAAATTCATTTTTTTCGCTCCACCCTACTGTGTATTCGTTGTAAATGTAATTCTCGTTGTGTTTTTTCTCGCAGAAGTAAAATTTTCGAACTATATTCTTTACTATCAAAGCTTTTGCATTTGTATTTTTACACTGCAAAACTTTAATTTAATTTTTTAATGAAAATAAACGCGTTTAAAATAGAGCGAGATGTATTACTGTGAACAGAAAGTTTTATTTATTGGTGTATTATTTAAAGGATTTTATCTTTTTAGCCTTAAATCAATTTAATAAAGATGATTTTATCTAGATTTTGCTTTTCTTATTATTTACGCTTTATTGGAGACCCTGCATGAAAGTAAGTAAAAAAATTCCGTAAAACATTTCAGAATGTAACACGCTCGTAAAAAATATAACTTTCATTGAGAAATGAGAGGAATAAACATCGTCATTGTATATTACTAGTTGTTTTCTTAGGCATTGCACGGTCTACCGTGAAAATAAAAGTTTTGCCAAGAGACGCATGTTCATCAATCATTTTCAAATGAAAGAAAAAATTGTGTACCATTTCACGCTAAAGTGAAGGAATAGCTATTTCAAAATTTAAATTGAGACCTTATCGGATTTTTTTGAACAAACCTCTTTCCCCCTCCACATGAAATTTCTGAGTATTGAAAAACCTTTGTGACAAATTTGGCAAAGATCCGACGGAACCTTATTGTTGTTATTTTTACAATATAATCCTACGAAACTGGCTAAAAGGCAGTATGACTTAAAATTTAAATGAAGACCTCTTTGGATTTTTTTGAGTTCCGATGTTCCGAAAATCTTCAATGTGAATTTTTGAGCAGCAAAGGATTTTAGTACGAAATTTGGTAAAGATCCGGCGCAAACCGTGGATTTGTTTTAGAAGCATACACACCCACAACCAAATATTCACACCCATTTATTATGCACAGGTTTAACTTATAATTTAACTACGGTATACTCCCAATTATCCGCGCAGTTGGGTGGCACGGGTATCGCGGATAACGAAAAAAGGCTAAAAATAAGTGATAAAAAGAAGATACAAATTGTGTTTTGCTTAAAATTAATCGTATTATTTATAAAAAGTGTTACAAACAATGAAGATAGGAGCAGGATTACGCAATTGTCTTGGAAGTTCTGAAGCACATACAATCTATAAAGGAATAGTAGTTACGATAACGCCCTGGTGAAACAATTTCTTCGACAAAGTACTCTTCTGTAACATATATTATACCAAGCTTAATTTTGCTGTAAAAAAAATACAAATACAAATGCGACGACCAGCAACAGGCTCTGGGCCCAACTGGGCTGGTCCTAGACAAATTAAAGACCCCAATGAAGATAAATGGCCCTCTTAAAGCTATCTACTCCATTGCTCCTTACCGCCTCTTCCGGTAAACTGTTCCAAGTTTCCACTACCCTGCTAAAATAGTAATTTTTTTGAATTTCCAGATTAGCCTGAGATTTGAACAGCTTAAAACAATGGCCCTGTGTCCTGCTTTCGGTGCAAAAATCTAACCCTGCAACATCATTCATTTCAATAAATTTAAATAACTGAATCATGTCCCCTCTGGTTCTCCTTTGCTCAAGACTATACATATTATGCATTCTAAGTCGGAATCATAGTCTAAATTAGAAAATCCGTTTACTAACCTTGTAGCCCTTCTTTGTACCCTTTCCAATAAATTAATATCATTCTTCGCAGATAAGGAGATCAAAACTGAACAGCATACTCTAAATGAGGTCTTACCAAACTTCTATATAGAGGCAGAAGAACCTTCTTAGACTTATTTGAAATAGATCTATTAATAAAACCAAGCATCCTATTTGCTTTGTTTTTATTTATGCTGCACTGTTAAAAACTAGACCATCCCGGATAGTTCCCGTAGAAAATGTGTGTGTGTATGGGGGGGGGGCTTGGTGCTATTTTAAAGTGGGCTCTTTGGAGGTTTGGGTTTCCGCCCTCATGGGGGAGCCAGTCCGCCCCTGGTTACATGTACTCCATACACAACACTCATGAAAAATAACCACTACCAAAAGTTGCAAGGAGAAAAATTGGGTGACCACAGTGGCATACTGTAGGAGATGCATGAATAATGACTCCTATCAAAGGAATGTTGCCGCTACACACTCTGTACTTCAAGTAGAATGTTAGGGTGGTGCACCATAGTGCATGAATATGGTGGAAAGAAGAGATTGCATTGAAATTCAATTAGAGGGCTCTGAACACTCCCAAATTATTTTATAACCAAATTGTAGATATTAAAAAACCAAAAAAAAAAAAAAAAAAGACAAAAAACAAATTTCCTTGTTGTGCAGAATTGCGACAAAACTTTCATGAAAGTAAATTTAATACAGTCGAACCTCATTCATTTAAACATGCTTAAGACGAATTACTGCTATATTTAAAATTAATTTTAGAAAAAATAAGTTGTGTTTTTAAAAATTTCTCGTAAATATTAATCATTGTACGCCTTTTATGGTTTAAAAAATACTTCTGTAGAGTTTAAAAAATCCTTTTGATGAAATTTAATTTACAGTTTTAAAATCATGGACTAAATGTGGACTTGTTGTGATTTATTAAAAGGTGGCACATTATGAGAGTTTTGTTTTCAACTTACCTTTTCTGCTTTGTTTTACTTAGAGCTATTAATTCTGAAAATGGTGAAGCAAATAATGTTAAGAACCAACTGACAGGAGAATGGGGAACAGTGCCCGACACTGCCAGATATTACAAGGTAAACATTTTAATAAAATACTATAAATTTATACATGGTGCGTCCCAAAAATAATGCAAATGATTTTTTTCTGGCGCAATGGTATAGCGCAGCCAGCGTGTTCTAACCATCTGGGCTAGGTGTAGGGGATGTAGGCTTCAAATTGCGCCAGGTGTTTTTTAGTTGTCAGCTGCCAGAGAGACAGAACCTGTGACATAGTAAACCCCTTTTTCAGTAAATGTGACACGAGAAAATGGACAATTCGAAGGAGCAACGGTGCGCTATCAAGTTTTGTGTTAAACTTGGGAAGTCTGGCACCGAAACGTTTCAATTAATTCAGCAGGCCTTCGGGGCTGATTGCTTGTCCCAATCCCAAGTTTTCCAATGGCACAAGTCGTTCATGAAAGGTCGAGAGAACATCACGGATGAACCTCGCAGCGGCCGGCCATCAATCTCACGAGCCGACGAAAATGTGACGCGTGTGCGTGATTTTTTGAACTCTGACAGATGATAGAGCCTTCAATTGATAGCACAGACTCTAAACTTAACAAAATCAACAGTTCATCGCATTGTCAGAGAAGATTTGAACCTGAGAAAAGTGTGTGCCACACTGGTTGCACAAGTTTTGACCAACGAACAAAAAAACCCGAGACTGCTCCGATGCCAAGAAATGTTGGAAATATTTGAAAAAGATCCTAATTGTTTTAACGTAGTTATCACCGGCAATGAGTCCTGGATTTTTGAGTATGACCCTGTTACAAAAAGGCAGAGTTCAGAGTGGCACACCACTTTCTCTCCCCGTCCCAAGAAAGCACGCATGAGCAAGTCCAGGATCAAAACCATGCTCATTGTTTTCTTTGACGTCAGAGGTATTGTGCACCACGAATTTGTACCGACTGGGACAAGAGTTAACTCAGTTTTCTACTTGGAAGTGCTTAAAAGACTGAAAAGGACTGCTGCCCGTCGCCGAAACGACATCAAGGACACGTGGAAACTTCATCACGATAATGCGCCAAGTCACAGCGCTTTCATTATTAACGACTTCCTGGCCAGGGCTCACACCCCATTGGTTCCCCAGCCTCCTTACAGTCCTGACCTGGCTCCTGCGGACTTTTTTCTATTTCCTAGGTTGAAAGGAGCAATGAAAGATGAACATTGGGGCTCGATTGAGCGCATTCAAGCTCATGTCATATCGGCTCTGAAGGACATTCCAAAACAAGCCTTCCAAGATGCCTTCCAGGGTTGGAAACACTGTCTTCAGAAGTGTATCAATGCAAAAGGGTGCTATTTTGAGGATTTTTGACTTTTTGTATGAATATCTTCAGTAAGTGTTTTTTTATGATTTTTTTTCGCATTACTTTTGGGATGCACCATGTAGTTAAGTTAAAAATATATATAAAAAAAATTAAAAAATTTAAAAAGAACTATAATTTGAAGACGGATTGTGTGATGGATATCATCTTTGAGGATTATGTCTTTGAGGAGAAAATCCCCCCCCCCCTCCCTCTATTAAATCATTGCTTTTTCAAACATAGTTACTTTTACATTATTGAGAAATATTTTTGTCTTAATTAATTTACAATTCCTGTTTTGAAGTTGTGTTAATATTCACTAAATTTAATCCTGAACTAATTTACAGAAAAATTATTTAGTGTTTTTGGAACATTTAGGCATCATAATAGTCAAAATTATCAAAATCAAGATATGAAAAATAATAATAATAATAATAATAAAATAAAATAAATAAATGAAAATAATTATTATTTTTGCGGATTTAAATAATTTAATTGCTATTGTTATAAAGGGGTTATTGCAGACATTTTTGAAAGTGCCTTTTTGTGAAAACACTCATTGAATTTCTTGGAATTTAATTTAAAGAAAATGTTTATAATTTTTATAATAACAATAGCAATAAAATTAAAAAGAATTAATGATAATTTTAGTGACATTTTATTTGCATAAAGTAGAGTTTATATCTGATCAGATAAAGAGGTCCGGAAGTACAAAATTTTAATTTCAGATACTTTAGTTCAGGTATTTATATACCTCTAAATTCTATTTCTGATAAGAGCTGACATGAAAAAATAACTGATGTGAAAATGCACTTAATGAAAAACTTTCCTTGTTAAATATTGCTTTCTCCACCACCTAGTTTCAATGAAATTGTACTTCCAATAAATAATGAACACATACCATATATATGAAGCACTGCTCCACTTAAAAATTCGTATTTATTGAAGTACAAATTCAAAATGAACGATCTTTATACCAATGGAAAGAGGAAATTTCAAAGTATTTTTTTCAATTATAAATGCTCATTGTGTCCATCGTCTGTTGCACATCAGACTGTGACATACACGGCAGTGATGGTTCCAGAAGCTGCGATAGGGTTCGCTGTACAGAGATAGAGGATAGACTGCCATTTGTTTCAGTTAGTTGAGTGCAGGGGCGGATGGGGCCGGCGGGCATCCGGGCATTTTCCCGGTGGGCCGCCTGTGCCTAAATTTTAAAACTTGTGGCGCTCTTTTTTTTTAGTTGGCCGGATGGCCGGTGTAAATTTTACAACTTGTGGCCTTTTTTTTTTTTTTTTTAGTCGGCCGGTCTAAATTTTAAAACTTGTAGCGTTATTTTTTTTTTAGTCGGCCGGACGGCCGGTCTAAATTTTAAAACTTGTGGCGTTTTTTTGTTTTTTTTTTCCTTTTGTTGCAACAAGCGGCCTGTCTGAATTTTGCCACTTACGCCATTTAAAAAAAAAAAAAATGTTTGTGCCGTTTCATTTCCGTGAAGGTGCGATATTAAATTTAGCAGCTGTTTTTTTCAAGGACTTTCACTAACGAATGGACGTGTGGAGTAATATTGTGAAAAGCAATAAAAGACTTAAAGTAATAGGTGAAACACGCTAGTGCACCAAAGAAAGTGCCCTAAAACGAATTTTTGGATCCTATGACGACCCAAGCCATTCTCTATATGTTAAGCTTCTTCAGGCTCTAAGAGCAAGAATCTGAGAGAGTGTCAAGCTTGTGATTCATGACGTCTCAGATTTCTTCCAAAAAAATACCAAATGTTTATTATCTTAATGAAAGACCTAATCCAGAATGTTTTGCTCTAAAGTTTAGTTGTTTAGTTTTTATGGATCCCTAAAGTTGAAGGTGCGGCATCAAAA
>JAXGGA010012812.1:0-37416 GCA_038373865.1 Uloborus plumipes | reverse complement strand
AGAAGTCACGTGACTGCCACGCCCACTTTAAATACCCCACCAGCTGTTGAGTTGTTTGCCTCCTTCTGCCCCTTATAGTGGGGCGCTTACTACTAGCGAGCAACCGCACTTTTTACGGTACAACTTGAAAATTTTGAGGCAGAGCTCGGGTATCAACAGGCGAATACTTACTGCTTTATACCCGAGATTTGTCTCAAAATGTTCGAGTTGTACCGTACCAAGTGCGGTCGCTCGCTGGTGTTCTAATTTCACGTTAGCTACCAGTTTTCGTTGTCTCTCTTTGGTCTATAAGAGGATTTTTGCCTCCAGCTCGTTTAAATCCTATTCCATGCTGATAAGTGCATAATAAGCTCGAAACTGTAGTCCATTAATGGGATAAACGAGCTGGTGGTGTAACGCATGTTTCTGCTTTAGTCCTGGCTTAGGGGCGGTTACTTACTGCTTTAAACCATAAAATGTATTTTACGCTCTTTATAAGCTCGTAAAATGAGAACTTTAAAACTCCTCATTTTCAACTTCACGAAACAGCTAATTCGTAGTCATTTCCCGTTTACTTTTATGATTAGCGCTTGAAAATTGACATGTATCCTGTATTTTCTTATGACTTCTGAATTTTCTTTTGAAAAATCGATATTCTAATTAGCGTTTCTTTTCGAGCCGTTAGAGGTTGAACATTTTCAGATAAAAAAATTAAGCATTACGTCTACATTTGAATGATTTCATGTTGTGTCTTCTTAATAATCACTAAATAATATTGCTGATTCAATTGAAAATTGCATTACCAGTAGTCAAAACAAGCAATGTAGAAATACATATATTTCAATGTAGTTGATTTTGTACTCAAAGAAAAATTATGGTTTACACTGCATCTTTAGGAGAAAAAAAGGGTTATTTGGGGCAATTACTGATCTAGAAGAAAGAGTTTCATCCTAAAGAAATGACAAAGATTGTTTTTTTTTATGTTAAAATTAAGCTGTGATGCATTCGCTGCGCAGATTTTCGCTAAACAGGAATCTTATTTAAAACAGTGTTAGAATATTGTTAAAATGCAGAAGTGAGGAAGGATATGATGAAGCTTTTGTTTCTAAAATTTATGCTTCATAAAAATGTTTATTTTTCATTAAAGAAGATTATACACTGCGATGCAAAAGTTTAGACAAATGGCAAATATGTGAATAAAAAGAAAACTATTCAACGAAATACTTTCAAATTTTTACGGCAGGTACACAATATGGTCCCAAATAGGTGTCTGGAGCTCTTAAAAATATAACTGGAATAAAATTTTGGATATTACAAAGGACTTTTTTTTTACATTGTTGCAAAAGTTTAGACAAAAGTCAGATTTTATGCAAATATCCCTTGAAATGAGATTAGTGGAGGAAAGGCGGGACTTAATTATTCAATTATAAAGTGCAGAGATTGATGAATAAATAATCAAAATCTCAAAAGCTCTGTAGTTTTCGTGTAAAGAAGATGAGAAAGTTTGGAAGTCGAAATTTGAAAATGAGCTTACTTTATTTATTTTTTGTCTTTTAAATCGGTTCTAGTATGGTAGTACGTTGTTTTTTTACTTTGTGGAGAGCAAATTCAGACATACGTATCCATTAAAAGACCAAGAAAAAATATATTTCCTAAAGATGAAGGAATTGAAAAAACGGCTCGAACTGACGATTTGCTCCTTATTCCTACAAAACTTCAACTTGATTCAAAAACAGCACGTGACAGCATAAGTAGATGAACAACTGAATCGGAATGCATAAAAAACCAAGAATTGTACCTGAGCCTTTTTTGACATAGTGTCCCAAATAAGCCAGATTTTAATGTGAAAAGCAGCATAGGTATCATCGTGACTAAAAAATGAATGGTACTTTCTTTGATAAAAATTATTAAAATTGGGATGGCCTAGATGGATTATAATTCTTTTCGCGGGACTTGAGAAATATCCAATCATCATATGCTGTGCTGCTTTTACCATTAAAATCTGGCTTATTTGGAACACTCTGTTCGAAAAGGTTCAAACACAATTCTTTGTTTTTTTTTTTTTATGCATTCTGATTCAGTTGTTCATCTACTTATGCTGTCACGTGCTGCTTTTGACCCAAGTTGAAGTTTTGTTGAATAGTTTTCTTTTTATTCATATATTTGCATTTTGTCTAAACTTTTGCATCGCAGTGTAACTATTTTTAAGCATTAAAATAAATTTTTTTTTCCTTTATTAACCCATTAATGCCTGACACTTTTTTTCCAAACATATTTTGTATACTTGTTACACGGCTGCAGAACACACTTTACAATGGTTATGTGTTGCATACTGTTAATAATGAATTGAAACAATACCAAAGTAATAACTGAACATTATTATTTGGTTGAAATGTTCATTTTTGGTTAATTCAGACACTTTTTAGACCGTCCCTAAAAAGGGACGCTAGGCATTAATGGGTTAATGAATTTCATTTTTTATTTTTGACTAACGAAGCAAAGTTGTTCAAGGGTAAAACAAAACAGTATGCAAAATCAATCATACACTGCAAAAAAAAGGCTGATGTGTTTACTGTATAATACTGAAAGCAGAGATTTCAGTATTATACTGTAAAAAAGCACAGTAATAAAGTGTAAAACTAGCTGTTTTAGTTTATTTCTGTAAAACTAGCAATTTTACAGTTTATTACCATAAAATTAGCTGTAATATACTGTAAAAACAACATTATAATACTGAGAGCAGAGGTTACAGTTTAAAACTGCGTAATGCAAAGTAATAAACTGCAAAACTAGTAACTTTACAGTTTACTACATTAAAATTAGCTATTTTACAGTTTATTACTGTAAAATTATTATAAAGTGTGAATATCGCTTCCTTCTACTTTATAGAACTTATGCATCTGATTTAATTTGATTTACTATCCACACGTTAAAGACAAAATGCACATAATCATACTTATTTCAAACTTTCTTTTCCTGCAGACGTCCCGCAGGTGACACTCCGCCTGATCAAGGAGGAGGCCGACCGGCAACCGAAGGAGGGCGACTTCGTCCGCCTGTCGTGCGACGTGGAGGCCAACCCCCAGGTCCTGAAGGTGGGGTGGCTCCTGGACGACCTCCCCCTCTCCCACAACGAGTCGAGAACGGACACGCCCGCGGGAAACACGCTCGTCTTCAAGAGGATAGCCCTCAGGAACCGAGGACGGTACAGGTGCTACGCCATCAACGACGAAGGGAGAGGCGTCAGCAAGGAGCTCACTCTCAACATCAGCCGTGAGTATCCTACTTAAAAATGCAGATTTGTTTGTAATATCCATTAGGGTGGAGCGAAAAAAACAAAGTTTTTATTTTCGAATCGTAATAGTGCGGAAAAGTTGCGATTGGTGAAGATTTACAAAACAAAGTAAAAAGTTTTGAAATCGGATAATATCATCCGATCCTGCAACGAGCCTGAAATGTTGAAAAAATTGAAATTTTCATGTGTTTTTAGTGGTATTTTAAAAATTTGTTTCAATGTTTCATTTTTATGCTCTTGGAAGGAAAAGTTACGATTGGTAAAGCCTTCCGAAATTTTAAAAAATATATTGAAATCGAATAATACCTTTTGATCCAGGAACAAGCCGAAAAAACCAAAAAGTTGGAGAATTTCAGCTTTTTTCGGGGAGATTAAAAAAAATTCAAAAATATGTTCTCATTTTGTTTTTCTACTTTTTTACCCAGTATCATAGCGTAAAGCCTTTTAAAGAGCACTTTATTTCTCTTAAACATCAATTTATTCTTGATTTTTCAGGTATCTTCTGGACATGCAAACCAACCATTCTTTACAACAATGAAACATTTTCAAATAATAAAAAATTATAAAATATATTCTCAAAATTACTACATTCCAGTACAGAAACCCACTAAATAAAACACCCACTCACAAAATAAAAACTAATTTTAATTACTAAACTACAAACAATTTTAAACCTAACTAAATATATACAATTTCTTAATCGCCTTGCAAGTCTGTGCCTTCTATAAACTGTTACCTAACCTAACTGACTACCCACAGAATCCTTTAACATTAATTTAACTAAAAACTATTTTTTTTAGTCTTTAAAATTAAACCTAGTTAGGTTAGGTAGTATATAGAATGAGACTTCAAAAGGCAATTAAAAATTAAGAAATTAACGTATAATGAGGTAGGTATTAAAATATTCTATCGTTTAGAAATTAAAAAAATATTGTTTCTCTTATGAGTGAGTGTTTTGTTCAGTGGATTTTTGTACTGAAAAAGTTGAACAAATTTAATTAATAGGTATGGGTAAGAAGTTATATATAAATATTATATATTATGTTTTTTCTTTTTAGTTCCCGGCAAGGCATAACTATTCCTTTGCTTTCGCTATAATGCCTTCTCCTTGTCAAATGCTTTCCAATCCTAAATTTTTATTGCACCTTCTCCCACTTTGCTCGGGACTTTGTTACTGTAGGAATCAACATAACCTTAAAGCAAACTAAAAGAAACTAAAAAGCAAAAAAATAATTTAAAATTTTTTTTTAAAAAAATTACGTAATTTTTTTTACCCATGCCTATTAATTAAGTTTGTTCAACTTTTTCAGTACAAAAATCCACTGAACAAAACACTTACTCATAAGAGAAACAATATTTTTTTATTTCTAAACGATAGAATATTTTAATACCTACCTCGTTATACGTTAATTTCTTAATTTTTAATTGCCTTTTGAAGTATCATTCTATATACTATCTAACCTAACTAGGTTTTATTTTAAAGACTAGAAAAAATAGTTGTTAGTTAAATTAATGTTAAAGGATTCTGTGGGTAGTCAGTTAGGTTAGCTAATAACTTATAGAAGGCACAGACTTCAAAAGACGATTAAGAAATTGTATATAATTAGTTAGGCATTAAAACGGTTTGTAGTTTAGTAATTAAAATTAGCTTTCATTTTGTGAGTGGGTGTTTATTTAGTGGGTTTTTGTACTGAATTGTAGCAATTTTGGAAAATATTTTATAATTTTCTATTATTTGAAAATATTTCATTGTTGTAAAGAATGGTTGGTTTGCATGTCCAGAAGATACCTGAAAAATCAAGAATAAATTAATGTTTTAAGAGAAATATAGTGCTTTTTTAAAAGGCTTTACGATATGATACTGGGTAAAAAAAAAAAGAAAAACAAAATGAGAACATATTTTTGAATTTTTTATAATCTCCTCAAAAAAAGCTGAAATTCTCCGTTTTTTTGGCTTGTTCCTGGATTAGAAGGTGCTATTGGTTTTCAATATATTTTTTTTAATTTTGGAAGGCTTCACCAATTGTAACTTTTCCGTCTAAGAGCATTAAAATGAAACATTGAAACAAAAATTTTAAAATACACTAAAAACACGTGAAAATTTCCATTTTTTTTTTCAAAATTTAAGGCTCGTTGCGGGATCGGAAGAAATTATCCGATTTCAAAAATATTTGCTTTGTTTTGTAAATCCTTACCAATCGCAATTTTTCCGCACTATTACGATTCGAAAATAAAAATTTTGTTTTTTTCGCTCCACCCTAATATCCATATCTGTCTTTCAACACAAGGCGAGATCTACGAGACTGTACTGTACACTCTTAAAAAGAAAAAGAGTCTGGCCTGTTCTATTCTGCATTTAATCAGATTGGGTAGGTTTTCAAACAAGGGGCTCATCAGATGACCTCTAAAAAGCGGGAGAGAGCTGTCTGGACGTTCCTATCTCTTTGGTCTATCCGGAAGATACCAAGAGTATAAAGTGCAACAGAGGGACCAGCTAATTAAGCCTATCTAATTAGTATTATTCTTATGATTGCAGTAAAATAAATACTGCTGTTATTTAAAAACAAACAAAAAAAACAGTGAAGGAATCACAGTGAAGGAATCATCCGAAGAATCGACATTTGTAGCAAATGTCGATTATAGGATGCTTTGCAATTTAGTTCAAGTTTTAGAGTCACCGCACATAGTGTGGCGTGAGCATTGTCCTCTGAACTGCTTCTGAGAGCGTATAAGTATAGAGCTGTATTGGGACGTCGAAAACAGTCCTTGGTTATTTGTTAGTGTCAAACTTTGAGTGAGGGCTTTCTCCACGTCGAATTAGGGTGAAATGTCAACAACTTGCGGAGTTGAGTGCAACAATTGTGGAGAATTACCATCCTGCAAGAAATAGGTTTTCTAACCCTCAATTGGAGCTCATGGGCAACGGAACAGTCCCACATTGATGCCGAATTTCGAAGCAGTGGACCGATAAGCATCAGACAACTTTAAAAACTGAGAATGGACGAATAAAGGGAACGTCGGTCGTGATGATGATTTAACTTAGGCCCTATACATTTGATTTATTTGTTCTTTGGAAAAAATGCATGGGCAAAAGAAGTGTAGATTTCATGTAATATTTTTATTCGATGATTAAATACAAAACTCATTTTTAGGAAAATGTGTTGCCATTCAAAAATAAAATTAGCTGTAATCTCACTGAGAATTTTGAATGAGGCTTTTCTGAATCAAGCAAGTATTTTTTTTTTTTTCATTGCTCTATCTCATTTTTATCTTGATGTGATATCAATAACTGATAAGAGGGCCAAGCATAGTCCATTAATACAAAAAAAATATATTTAATGGAACCAAGTACACAATATTTTTATCACGAGTAATTAGTGTTGTTTTATTTGGGAAACCGTAAATATATAAATACTTCATATTGAATTAGCAAAAAGAAAAAAATAAATAATCCGAGAGCGGAACAAGGATTACTTTTTAGTGGCAATCGCTTAGTATTTAAATAACATTATTTTTAATGGATTCTTTGTATTAAACAATACAGTGAAGTTTAAGGATAGTGTAATCAAACTACTCGACTATTTTAAGACTACATTTGCACTAAAAATAATGAAATGTAGAAAATTTTAAAGGAAAATAGAACAGACTTCAAAACTACAGCTAAAAAATTGCTCTAAAAAGTAAACAATCTTTTTATTATTTGAATATCATCGAAATTACTTTTCAACGTAACTTTTAAAGTTGATACAAAACTAATTAATAATTTAACCAAAAGTAAGAATAGTTCCATTGCATGTATGCATTTTAATTGACCGAATTTCAATAGTATTCTCTTGCATTACATTGACAACGATATATTTGTAAATCGCATTAATGTTTCTTTCTCAATTTTGCGAGGTTTTTCCGAAAAATGTAAGAAATATGGTTGCACATCATTTTGCCTCTCGTTTTTGAACTGACTTAAATACAAATATGTTTGAAAGTAGTTTAGCTTGTTTTTCAAAGAATAAAATTATTTTTTACTTTTTAGAGCAATTTCCAGATGCATTTGAAGTTGCTTCTGCTTTTCTTCAAAAATATTTTTAGTACCTCTTTTTACTAAATCTGTGCTCTACAAAAATACTTATGAACGGCACAATGTATAATTCATTTCAAAACTACAAGCTTTTAAAAATACATTTATTTCGTCCTCAGTTACTATATTTTTTACAAAAATGCAACAGCGTTTTTTTCATAGATTTGGACAGAAAGCCACGTGTCATTTTTAAACTAATCTTATTATGTTTTCAAAATCTTTAAAAAAAAAACCTCTATTTTATATTTTTTGTACTCTTATTCAGAAAAAAGTTCGTAGACTAGGCATCTCATTTGCGTAAAATATGGAAATGCTTATGCAAAGAGAGAAAACCCAGCTTATTTCGAACTTAAAAGTCCCCTACGGATTTTTCATAATATCTACAAAATAACCTTATTTTTCAAAAACATATACTGTGGTTACTAGTTATTTTTATGTTATATGAAAGAGATTATGGCAGTAGCTGCATTTTTTAAGAATAAAAAAAATGCCCTTCAAATTACTTATTTTATAAGTTTATGTACGTTATTGGATACATATCATTGCACTAACTCTAGTTTTTTTTCTTTTAATATAAATTGCTTAATGTTTTAATGCAGATTGCATTTGTTGCTTACTTTATTGCGTATGCTGTGTGAGTTATAACTGCATTGCAAGTGCTCTCACACTGTCTGAAAAACTTATTTTTTGTGTCCATTGCGTTGAATTTCTGAAGCTAAAAAGAGGGTGGTATTTAAATGTTTGTATGAAAAACAAAACCTTGGAAACTTTTGATACTTAAACGAGATTGAATTAAAAATTTGGACATTAAATTTAGGGCCTGTTGAGGCATGTATTTAGAGTGTGCATTATTGTTCTACATATTTAAATTAATGTCAAAAGGTAACGATTTTGAGCACACTTTGCTGAGATTTACTAGTCATTTAATACTAGCCCGATTGCTACTCAAAGAAAAATTGTGACCACAGTCGAGCTCAGCAATTCACATGCCCAAACGTTACTCCAGGAAAAAAATGTTACAAATAACGATATTGCATTAATCATGTAAAAAACAAGTATCTAAAAAGAAGATTTTTTAAAAAAAAATATGTTAATGCTACGCGGATCATTACCCCGTGTTCGTTTTCCGCGAAATCCAGCCGTGTGCTTATTCTGTACAACTGTAATCTGGCGAAATGTTGAGATAAACACACGTTGCTCTCCATGACGAAACGGGCTCTTATATACTCAGACTGGGGGGGAGGGGGGTCAGCAGAGAGACGCGATCTTGAGAGCGAACAACATGGTCGATGTTTGTCGCGCAGAGTCCAAAATATCTAAACTTGTAATTTGTGTAACATAGCTGTAAATAGTTGTAAAAATGAAAATTGCTAGAATATAACTTGCATCCTCTGTCTCAGCAAGGCTTCACTAGATAGCGTCTTATACAGGCTGTTTCATTTGATCAAAATCCTTGGGATAAAAACTGTGGTAATTGTCCAGCGAAATCTATCGAATTTTGTGGCAACTAACGTTACACACAAATCACATAATAAAAGACAAAATTAAAGTTAATTTGATGGCAACAATTTTACAATTTGTCATTCAATTCTATTTTAGTATACTTTAACGTTATTTAATAGCTTGTTTTATTTGTTGGTTTATTATGCATTTTAACGGCTTATTTTAATTAGTTAACGAATTATTTTTCATTTTAAATAATTCAATTATTAATTAACTATGAAACGACACTGGCACCGCAGAGCGAAAAATGGCGAATCTATTCGCCAAGCGAGCCAATACTACCAACGGGTTGCCATAGAACTTTTTAAAATTCAGTCCACAGTTCGCCATGATACAGTTGGTCGTCGCAATATTGTAGTTTGTATTGCTCTTTAGTACCAAGCGATTATATATGCTCATTTCGTTGTTGCTAAAAAATTAATATGTTTTGTTGTCAATCGTCTTTCCGTTGAACACCATCGATTCATTACAGTACAGTTCATTCTGGGGCATCAAAATGAAATGTCTCGACGAATAGATTCGCCATTTATCGCTCTGATGCATCAACACTATCAAAATGAACATCTGAGCTTTTGCGTAGCAATTAAGATCGTGTGAGCAACAATAATGAAACAAAATAGTAAATAGAACAAATATTATTTCATTGCTACATTTTTTATTTACCGTC
The DNA here is from genome assembly GCA_038373865.1 of Uloborus plumipes. Taxonomy (NCBI): domain Eukaryota; kingdom Metazoa; phylum Arthropoda; class Arachnida; order Araneae; family Uloboridae; genus Uloborus; species Uloborus plumipes. The sequence continues at coordinate 27,897 of JAXGGA010012812.1, read as the reverse complement.
TGCGAATTTAAGCGTGTATTTTATTAATGCAGAGTCGTCAAAATTGAACGCCATTGCTATATGTTGCTATTTCGAAGAAAGTGAACAGAGGAATGAATGTCGTATGACTGAATCATGAGTTGTGACCAACTTTACCTGAAAAGGGAATTTATTTCCCCTAAAAAACAGTACTAATAAGGCATCAATTCACTCTGTACTCCACTTCAGTTAACTACATCAATATTATTTAACCCTTAAAGATAGGATAAACATCACTTTTTACAGCAGAAACAATATGCTAATGTAAACAAACATTTGGGTGGTCATTGATCAGCGCTCTCTAGGGGGCAAATCTTCACCATTGATGTTTTGAGTAATGATACAGCCTGTATAAAACGCTATCTAGTGAAGCATTGGTCTCAGTCAAAAAACGAACAGAGTGGCCAAAACGGTACAACTATAAAGTGTTTAAAGACTTGGAAGAGAAACGTTTAGAGAGTCCTTTCTCGCTATGAGATACGCTCGATGGCCAAGCAATTCTCATTTCAGAGAACACTAAAATTTAAACCGCTTTGTATTTTCTCCTTATCTCAACTCTAGCGGCTTAGTTTTGTGATATACATATTTAAAGAAAAAAAATTTAGCCATTCACAATGTTTAATATTCTATTTAGTATGTGCATCCTTTTCTTCAGACCCTATTTGTAGAAGAACACACAAAAATGCGGAACAAAAAGCGTAGTTCAGCTAAAACTATTACTCCAGCGGTCTCTAAAAGCATTTATTTTTCCATATTTCAGCGAGTTCAGCTGAGCTTTACAATCGTCTTAGCCAAAACTATATCAAACTAGTGATTTAATAATGTTAAGAGAGGTAAAATAGAGTTGTGGCAAATACTCAGATATCACATAACTCACCTTTCCCCCCGAGCCTTGAAGTCCTTTTGGCATAGCGGTTAAGCACAGGGTTAATACTAAGAAACGTCCTCGGATCAAAACAGCTACAAACACATTCCTAGCACACATTGCTCAACCTGCTGAACGTATGCGTACGTCACAAAGTGTGTATTAACTCTATTACTTGTAATTTTTATGCATGTTTAATGCAAAAATATTAATTAAATGCAATCAGTTACTACTGTAGCAATTACAAAAATACAACAATTTTCATGAATATTATAATTTAGTACTAAAAACCATAATAAGCTATTATAGCAGTATTATTGTTGTTGTTGGAATTACTAACTTACAACAATTCTAACCCTTTGGCTTTTTCCAACCATGCCAGATGCCCCGGTGTGCAAGCCAAACCAGCAAATCACCTACGTGGTCGGCCTGAACGAGAGTGCGGTGGTGAGGTGCGAGGTGGAGGCCGACCCCGCAGACGTCACCTTCCGCTGGGAGTTTAGCAACACGGTCCGCAAGCACTACCACCTGATGCACACCAGCTCGGGGGTGGTGAGCCGTGCCACCTACACGCCGACCACCCCCGCAGACTACGGCACCCTCTTCTGCTGGGCGAACAACAGCGTCGGACACCAGCAATCATCCTGCTTCTTCACGGTCATAGCGCCAGGTACGTAAACTATGATTTAACGATTTGCCTAGGGACTAAAAAGGCGTTAAATCCAGGATATCGCTAAATCGAGAAAGCATGCTGCGAACGTAGCTAAATGTGTACTACTAAAGAAAAAAATTTAGTGTCAGAACTTATAATTTGCGTACATGAGTATTCACACTTTTTCCTCTTTGAAAACTGCCTTGGACCAAGTGCCAATTCTAACTAAACAACGACCTAGATCGTTTTAAAAAACCAATGAACACTTCGAGCTTTACTGGGCATAAAATTTTAAATGCACCAATCCCTCCGAGTATGTAGACCATACAAAGCTCTCAGTATAAGCGTATAAATACTTTGAATAAAATTTTGAGAAAAAGAAAAGGAAACCTCGTATTGCTGGATAATTAGGTGAATGGCAAAATATACATGCATTTAGGGGACCTGTATTTTTACACAGTTTGATTCTAACTCACAAAATAAAATGAAAATTCTACCATTTTCCGTTAAGACTTCAACCCTCGTGAGACTTCAACCCTCATACTACAACTGTGCTTAATTATGCACTTTTCCTATGCCCGTTTTCTTTGAATACATCTACAACTACTGGGCGCCTTCGAGAAAACATGCAAATAAATAAAACTGTTTATTTGATAAATCCTTCTGCTATTATGCACATTACACCATTAATTTCCGACTTATTTAAAAGCTAACTGAGATTTATTCGCAACATAAAAAAATCTAATAACACATGGTACTTGCAAAGTATTTCTCGACTGCTCATGCTATTAGCGAAATAATGAATTTAGAAAACGTTCCGTTAACGAGTATTTCTGTCATCATTAGAGGCGGAATAGCTTTTATGCAGTTACATTTCGCATGCTTTCTTAACCACAGAAAGTTTGATGATTCGTTGAATGCCACATAACAAGAATTAATGGAACGTGGATTTTGCAAACAAAGAGCGGTATTCATTTTTGGAAATGAATGGTTTCATTTCTCGCATTCATTTATATTCTTGTGAGTTGAAGTCGGAAATTGTTCAGTGTTTAAAAAAATGGCTGTCTTTAGATAAGTCTCATGTTATTGATGAAGATAAATGTGTATGTTCCGGTTATGGCTGTAAATTAATAAAACATGAAAGTAAATTTTATTGAGAAACATTTGATAACCTATCATTTTCCATCCATTTTTATCTTTAAAAGAAGATAAACCAATCTTTTTGTCTCTTGATGAATAAAATATTAAAAAAAAAGTTGTTAACCTTTAACAGAGAAGGTGGCATATCTTACACGTGCAAGAAATTTGGACTTCTTCATTTACACGTTTTTCAAGGTTTATTTTATGGCTTTAAACGTATATGTGTTGAGGGCAAAGTACAAAGTTCGGGCCTTTTATAGAACTCCTAGGCATTGTACATATTTCTAGACGTTTTTAGGAGGAATATGAAACATGAGAATTGTTATATACTTTCCCTAGGCATTGTATATAATTCCTAGACACTACATAGAATGACAGGAAAAAGGCCTTAAAATGTGTACTTTGTTTTCACTCTTGCATGTAAAAACAAACAGCATCACTTGTTTCCTTAAAATATTCACAACATGGATTGGAAACGGAAATATCTTCTGTAAGCATGTCTTCATCCTGTTAGTTTAATTTACTAGAGACTATAAGTTCATCTATGCTTTTTTTGTTGCATGAATTAGTTTCACCTATTATCATTGTTTGTTTCAATTCCACGTGAAATTTGAATCGAATTGAAAAGGCACTTCCTTCTTTTCCAATTTTGCATTTGGTTTTCTATAGAATCCCTAGAATTTGTTTGATATATAAATAAATTCATACATTTTCGGTTAGATTTTTTTATTTTATATAGTGCCGAGGCATTCTTTACAATATTTCAGTTGTATTTGTGGGAAGAACTAAGTTCCAACTCCTTTGAAATATTTCTTTTTTCATTTTCTAAACTATGAGTAGTGTACAAAAAATATAATGATTTGGGTTACATACCCCACCTCACCACTGGAAGCTACAAAAAATCTCCTAAGCATTTAAGGGTTTCAAAAAATGTTGCTATATCTTGCATTTTTGTTTTTTCTTTCCAGCATGCAAACCTGAAAAAACTACGAAAAATGCATCCACATCATCAAGAGGTAAGAAAAGCCATCTTTTTAGAAATATTTAAGTTAATTTTTATCTCTCGCGAGCCAAAAATGTGTGCAGTAGAGCGCTAAAAGATGTTGATAGGGTATTACATCATTGATTGCATATAAAACAATGTAAAAATTTGATTATTTCAAAAATAGCATTGCTTTATATTCGACATAATATTTTATAGATGCAGCCAGGCCAGTCATTTAGGGGAGGACAGGGGGGTCAGCTGCCCCCCCCCCCTGACTTTGGGAAACCAATGTATTGGCACATAAGTTGGCGTGGTTTTTGCCACTTTTTGGAAAATTCTACATTGTGTATGCAACCTTTGCCCCCCCCTGGAAAATTTCAAAATGACGTCCCTGGATGCATCAGCTTTTAAAGCGAAGTGAAATACTTCATTGTGCACATTATATGTTGGGAAAATATCTTTTATTCATAGATAAATGTACATTTTTAACTGAAGCAGAGTTGGTTACAAAGCCTTCAATGTAGTTGATACATTGGTTTACGTTTGAAATTAAAGATATTTTCTTTTCTTGGTTATCCTGCTTTAGTAATATTTTTTATATAATCCCATATACTTCACACGGACATGTTCTGTGCAGGATATGTGGGCAGTTGAAAATATCTTCAAACCATTATTATCAAATAAATCAGCATAAAATATATGCTGAAAAGCTTTTAAAATTCTGCAGAAAATGTAAGCATATTTGGAACATGCGTCAAAACATCTGCAGAATATTTAGAGGAAACTAACAGACTTTCTTGTGGATTTTCTGAAGATTATATTGAAAACAAAATGCAGATTTTTTGTCTTCTGAAATTCTACAGAAATCTTTAAAATAACTTTATTTATTTATTTATTTTTTTTTTTTAATTTTCACTTTTTCTGCAGATTATTTTTAGCTGTAAAAGAAATATTTTTTTAAATCACAAAAAAATCCATGACACGAAAATATGAATATTAAATCAAATAAACATTTTTTTTCTCTCTAATTTATTCGTCTTTTTTATAAGATACAGAGATGAAAAAATAAAGAAGGAAAAAAAATCGTATGAGTTCCTTTCCTCCTTTCCTACATACTGTAAAATTATGTGTATACTAAAACATTTCTCCTGGATGCTGAATAGGAATACTTGAAATTAAAATATATATTTCACCGGCCCTTTTATTGAGCAAAGAATATTTATGTTAAAGGAGGGATTTTTAAAAAAAAAAAAACTATTTTAAGCCTTGAATGGAAACTAAGGCAAACCATTTCCGACCCAATCGGTAAAAATAACCATCTCGTTTATCACCGTGGAAACGCAGTTAAGCTCTCGCGAAGAACATTATGTTCTTAATAAAAATTAAAACTTATTTACTAATGCTTTTCAGCAGACTTTGAAAGCTTCAGATTATTAATTTAAAATATTCATTCGAATCAAGAGTTTTCATTTCCTTTCGCTTTCGAAACTTGCAACGGAAGTAAATGTGCAACAAAATTAATGGATGTTATAAAACTCTTGGAATGGTGAATTCTGTTTTTGTTTTGCTATTTCATTAATAAATTGCACTTGTTTTGTAAAATTCGCGTTGTAAGATTTCACGAAGTTAAAATAGCTCGAAACTTGATTTATTATTTCGTTATTGATAAGGCGAGTATTAATTATACGTGCATTTTTCGTGACTACTTTATTACTCTACGTAATAAAGAAATTACTTTCAACTAAATTAATGCGTTTTAGGCTTGAAAGAAAAACAAATCAGTTCTCGCTGCATACACTTAGATATCAAGGAAAATTATTTTCAAAGTGTTTGGTGGATCGTAATTCATTTGTCATTGAGAATTATGCCCATTCGCTTTTATTAGCGGAATCATAATACAGCAAAAAATCTTACAACAATCATTGAAACAAAACTTAAAACATTACTTATGTTTCGTACAAACAAGTCTACGAAAATTAGAATATCTTTTACGCTGCAATTTTTAAATATGTTTAAGTATCAGCTTTCTTTTCAAGAGTATTGCGTTTGAAATAATTTCTACTATTGTATGTATTTTATTTTAAACTAGCAAAAATACCCGGCGTTGCCTGGGTCAATAATAATATTGAGAAACAATTTATGTACTCACCTTTGTTTTTTTTTTTCCTGAACTGAAAGAACTCAGAACACACCGCTTGGCGATTTTTAAAATGTCGCCAAATTTTTGCGTAACTGTTTTGGGATATCTAGGATAATTTTGCTCCCCTACTTACTTTATGAAAATACATTAAGTATTATTATGTCACTAATTTTTGTCACAGAGAAATAGTTGTCAAATTCTGAGATACTATTGCTGACCACAAAATGACGTTAAAAGTTTTTGTCCTAAATGATTTCGAAATTAATAGGGAACATTTAGCAGTTATTTATGCAAAAATGCAAATTAGTGGTAATTTTAGTCTTGTTTAAGGGTTTTATTAATTTAGTATGTGGATTACTTTACTTTTTGACATAATTTTAAAAAGGTTTTTAATGGATACATTCGGAATCGGAAAACAAAAGAAAAAAAACTGAACTTTTCAAATGTGGGAGTATTATATCGATGATGGATATTTTGCTGCAGTCGATAAATATCAGACAATAATCGGTTTATTTTGGTTACGTCGTGTAAAAAGTAAAGTATTATTACGTAGTCTTCGGCACAAAAATAGGCGTCAGTTGAAAAAATCGCCGAGAATCTCAGTTATTAAAATCTTGCAGCAAATTTGGCAAAATTCCTGTTCAATCGGATACTAAGGAACTGCCCTATTATAAGTACCAGAGAAAGTGACTAATCAAAGCAAAGAAATTTAAGAAATACCGTTAAGTTGTATTTAAAGCTCCATCAACTTCGAAAATAATGAACCTAATCAATTTATTAGTTGCCAATCTCTTCTAGCGGTTACGTTACCGATACTCTAAAACACATATTTACAAAATTCGAGAAAATAATTGACGCCGTGAACAATCTACTAATGTTTTAAAATACAAATCATAGAGTAAAAGCTCGTTCAAGAGCTGGCGCGTTCGTTTCCAATGTCTATGTAAAAACCATGAAGCTAAAAAAAAAAAAAAAATTACTTTTTGATTTGACTTGAGAAAAGCCTTGAACATTTAATGCAAAAAGCGGAAATGATATACGCAATTCTAGCTATCGACAGGGAGTTGAGATGATGCACTAAATACTGAATTACTTTGCTGGAAGCCTTCGCTGATTTATGCGAAAAATGTACCTTAAATTGGAATGAAAAAAGCGCTACCAATCAAACTTTTTCGAATATCGTTAGAAATTATAGCCTATGTGTTATTCTGATGTATAAGCTACATTATGGTAAAAGTTTCATTAAAATCCATTCAGTAGTTTTTGCGTGAAAGAGGAACAAACATCCAAACATCCAAACATCCAAACTTTCGCATTTATAATAGTATTAAGATTATTTATTTAAAACTGTTACTAAAAAACGGTCAAAAACGATTTTTCCTTAATTCTTATCAGTACAACTATCCCTTAGTATCAGGCTCAGTAAATCTTTTTTTTTTCCTTGAGGAAGGAAAAAAAACTGAGCTTATTACTAAGGAACATTTGTATTACTTAAAATTAAGAGAAAAAAAAAAGGTATTGACAATTTTTTAGTAACTATTTTGAATAAATAAGTTCAAATTAAGTACGTGAAAAATTACAAATTATTTCAAAAGTAACAGTCTTTAATATAAAGCGGATATTTAAATATATTTAATAATTACAGTGCAAAAGTATTCGAATTTTTCCTTTGATGAAGGAAAAAATGGAATTTTATTCTTTCTTGCTCTTAACTTCAGCTATTCAAATCATTTACGTTTCTATTAATATAAATCAATATTAGTTGTTGAAGTGAAGATAAATCATAAAATCTGTTAATATTTCAATATTTTTGTCAGATGGCAGCGAAGAAGTGTGGAATCATTCCGCTATCACAGCTGGCGCCTGTATCATAGCATCCATTATCATCGTCACAGCAGTATGTGTCTTCTATTTTAGGAAATTCTACTTGGAGAAGAAACACAGACCAATGGGGGTACATTTCATTTATTTATTGTACTTTTTTTTTTTACAATACCCTGTAAGACTTTTTTTTTTTTTTGCTAATCGTTTGTCCAACTGCATACTTCCAGCTGCAAAAAATCTCAGAATAAGATCTTGGGTTAAGATATTAATAGTTCGAAACGAAATCTGTCCTATTATATGAACCTCTGTCCTCTAACGTATATTTAGGGAAAACAAGAGCATAAAAAAAATCGAACGCAAAAAAGCTGACATTAGTGTGTACGACAATATTCACCAAGTTATGAAACGCAGCGTTTTGTGACTAACACCAATTTACGCTTACTGTCATCAATAACGCTTTAGAGAGAAATATAGCGGCTAACAAGGGTTTTATATATTATAGCATAACATTTGCAATTTTTTTTCAACAGCAAAGAAAATAATCATATTTTTTTCCTTACTTCTACAACCCGTTAATCTTCTAAAAGAGCAATATGTTATAACCTCAGCTTCTGCACGGCCCCTTAAAATTTTGAAATCGAGTACTTTCTTGAGTTAAGGTCGCAAATCTCTCAAACTTACTGTGTTCGAATTGTTTTATTCATTTATTTATTTTTTGAAATGAATTTAGGCTCTTCATTTCTCTGAATATAAGTTAAAGACAGATGATTCGTATAAAAAAATAGCTTTCGTATTTTTTCACTAATTTTTATCTCGCTTCAAACTTTTTGCACATTATTTGGAGCATTTTCGCGATCGGAAGTATGCATCTGTTGTAACTCCACCATTAATTTCATAGATGGCGCCATAAGCGACCAAAACATTCTGCTTTAACTTCTACTTGGCTCTCGTTACTTTGCACTTCTGCGTAGTCGTCACTGTTCGTGTTCCATTTTGTCCTCATGTATGTTATGTGTGTTTGTATCCGTTGAATGTAATAAAACTTCCAAAAACTACAAATGGGTCTTTCCTAAAACTTCCCATCCTATCGTGTTCCTACACATCTACAAAGAACGTTTGCGAAAACAACAGTTTGTGGATCAAACTAGGACACGCTATATATACATATTAATTTGTTTTTGAATGCATTTAAAACATAATCTAAATACAAATGTATACATTTTCATCCCAATATTAATTATGTCATGTGATAATCTCAGTAAACTCGGTGACAGATTTTAAAAAATACCTTCGTTTTAAAAAAAGCAATAAAATCAAGTGTCTACTTCTTTTTAGTGGAGTACGGTTCAAGTAAATAATTCTTGTGGATCCGACTCTTACAATGCTACCAATGCCAGTATGCTGAACTGTTCGAGGTGACAGGAGCCTAACACCTGTGTCCTGGAGTGCCTGCATGAGTCTTCAGGGATCTTTATAAACGAGAGAATGCCAACGTCTTGATTGAAATCGATTCTGCATTAAACTGGTAGAGTTTCTTGCTTTAAAACCTTTATTATAATTATTTTTGTCTCTCAGTTTCAGAGGTCGGATAAAGGGGCCGTGGTGGCCCGATCGGTAAGGCATCGGACCCGTGTCCGGAGGGACCCGGGTTCGATCCCAGCCGATCAAAGAGCCACCGTCTTGATTAATGGTGGCTGGGAGGCGTTAAAAATGTCGTGGTCAAAAAGTCCTCCAAGTGAAACGATACCTCTGGGGGTGCTGGGCCTAGGGTTTGCTCAACCCTAGGTTCTGGTTCAAAATTAAGAACAGAGCGCTCTTCAGGGCCCTATCCCGGTTAAACCACGAAGCTGTGGTAGGTACGGGGGACCCTGGAGTTTGAAATAAATGAAATGAGGTCGGATAAAGAAAATACCTTTTGTGACTTTCCAAATTTTATAAAGTTAATAATTCACTGTTAACTATTCAGTTTTTTTCCAATAACTTAACAGAACGAGTACATGTAGTACTTTTCTCCCGTCCGCCTCTTTAGGGAGTATGTGTGTGTGTGTGTGTGTGTGTGTGTGTTTTTTTTTTTTTTGCCACCACAGAGCTTTATTATGTACTCATAGTATTTTAGAAAACTGAATTGGGCATATGTTGCCAAATGGCAATAAGCTGCATTTAAAGGAGGGCACGTGGGTTATAAGCAATGCTTCTTAAATGTAAAACTTTTCTGATATTTTTAAATTCCTATGAAGGTATAGTTAACATAGAGATTGTGATAGTTTTCCGTGGTACGTTAATTGGCTCCTTTCAAACAAAGATATGTTTTTTTCATTTTGTTGGTTGCTGTCAGCTTTGGCTTAGAATAGATAATTTACTTGGCGATATATCATACATTGTTTTGCCTTTTTAATATACTTTCTAAAAAAACAAAACTATTCAAATAACATAAAAAAATTTAATGAACTATTAATAAAAACAGCCATAAGAAGAAGCTAATAAGTAACAAAAAAGCTGTTATATCACATAGAAAACTTGACTCAAATATTCCTGCAACTAAATAATTAAAAAAAATAAACCAATTGCTGAGGAGATACAGGGAATTTCATCAACATGTTAAAATAGAAAAAGAAGAGATCACAATATGCATCCGCGTAAGTGTTATGTTCTATTTTTGCTTAGATAGAGTAAGATAAAACGTCGCCAAGCCAAGTAGCATTGTCTCTAGCAGGGAAGTAAAGAGCTACACTGCTAAAACTACAGGTTGCACAAGGCACCTTAAGGTTGAAACAACCCTAGCAGCATAATCTCATTATCGGATGATCGGCCATTCATCGAAACCCGATGAAATTCTCATCGGCATATGATCGGATTCGATGAGTTCTCATCGGGAATTGCTCCAATATGTCTCATCGACCAAACAGAATCCGAGCAGCAAAATCCGATGAGTTTTGCTCGAAATACGATGAGATTTGGAGCAATTTACGAGCAGTGCAGTCCCGTGCCGATGAATTTAGGATTAACTTTGGATGCTCAGCTTATTTTCATCGAGAAAGTTGATCGGAAAAATATCGCTTTCCGATGAAAAGTAGCTCACCGAAAACCGTGCTCGGATACTGATCAGAACGATGTCAACGTGCGTTACGGGATCAGTTTACGAGGAGTTCGATGATCGCCCGAGCAAAATCCGATGAGTTGATGCTACTTGGTAATGTATAACCAGCGGCACCCTTTGAAGGTTGTCACTTGACTCCCTATGGCACTCTTGCGGGGTGCCGCTAGTGTTGCAATAGAAAAATAGAAAGACTTACATGAAGTTTTATTTTGATACGTAACATTATACTACGCTGCAAGGTTTCATGACACTGGCGTCGTGACGTCAGCGTGACGTCAGCCAATGAAAAACGAGCTAGATAAAACGTTACAGCCTACTTGGCGAATTAGAGGAGATCCTTAACTGCTTCTGAGCTCTCATTGGCTCCGCGCGTAGTGACGTTTAGTGTCAAGTTAAGTTGCTTTCTGGTATAGTCACAAAAATTAACAAATAAAAATGCAAAATATATAAGGACATGTGTATAAGCGATCTCCCCTTATCTTATAGTAATTTAAAAAGGACGATAATAAGTATCACTATGAAATAGTTATCATAATAATTTTAATGAAGTTATGTTCAGTACCTTTTTTAGAACTTACATCACATCAATGAACTGATTTACTTTTTCACCTATTTCAATAATTATTTTACAACTAATGTGTATTAAAATCATCTGTATATATTTTGTTTCTTATTTTCAACCATAAAATAATTGTTTCCTATCCTTGCAGTTTTGAAGCTCAAAATATAAAAGTGATACATTACTTTAATAGAATTTAAGAAGACTGATGCTGAAGATATGGATAAGAATGCAGTTCTGGATTACTTCTTGAAAAAATATTTGATTGACAGTTTGACGTGAAAAAAAAGTATAAAAATATTCCAGGACACAGGGATATTAAATGCGAAAAAAAAAAACATGACTGGGATATATGCTGCTTTTGAAAAGAGAAGTGATTTTAACGTATCGTGAAAAATGTGATGTGGATGTATTTGTAAAAAAACCTTATATGATGTAAAGAAATAAAATTTTTAATTCTTTGTCAATTAGTTGTTTTATACGTCTTTAGAATTTTTTTTCTCTTTAACCAACTTGTTAAAAAACAGCAGTCATATGAGTTGAAACAGAGACTATAAAGAATATTTTTAATTGTAAAATCGTATATTTATAAAAATTTCAAAAAAATAAAGATTTAATTCACACTTTGGTTGCTTTGTCAAAAGACAGATAGGGTAAGTGCTCCAGTAGTCGGCCAGTCTCCAGTAGTCGGTCACAACGACATAAAACTCCTTATAAATAGTACATTTTAAATTCAAAATCGGATATGACGCATTCACACATTTATGTACCTATCCTCAATCATCAACCAGTGGCAATTAAGTTTTGGGTACTTTTTTTTAATGAGTCATTTCATTTTGAATGGTGTGCCCGTCATCCAAGATTGCGATTCTAATTCTGTGGCCGACTACTGGAGCATTTACTTGTATTGACAACAGCTTGGATTTTAACATAATTTTGTTTTTAAATTTCTGAAACTAGTAGGTGATTCACTATCAGAAAGGTTCATTCTAAAGTTTTACCTTGTTTTTGTTGCTGTATTGATAGCTGAGAGTTCTAGGTTAGCCAAGATTAACAAAATATCTCTTAAATGGCCGACTACTGGAGAACTTACCCTATGTTTTTTTTTTTTTTTTGCATTGCTTCAGTGCATAGCATCCCAAAATGGAGACCCAATAGCTCAGTTGTTTTGAGCGTCGTGTAGTGCCAATAATTCAAAGATGGCGAGTTTCAATCAGCCGAAAAATATCATTTTAGAAACTTATTTTCTTCAGAAAATTCTAATCCAAATTTGCATGAATGTATTATCTAAATTCACTATAGGATTACTGTTCTGCTGTTGCTAAAATGGGTAAACAAAAATCTTTTAAAGACCACAGAATGCAGTATAAGTTTTTAAAAATATTTTGAACTAAATAGAAGCATGAATTTGAATTTTTTTTTTTTTTTTGCTACTAAACTATGCATCTATAACATTTATAGCATCTCGAGATTCAGACCCCGCAAAAACCAGGTTTTTGCATTCCTTCTGATAAGCGCGAATGCTTCACACAAATCAACTAGATGGATGTATTGGAAATAATGAAAAATTTAAAATAAAAAAAAATATTTCTAGTTATGTCAAGAATCGTACTAAAATAAAATTAATCGCGATTACGTTTGTAAAGCTTTGAAATAACTGTTTAGTTCGTGATTTTATGATAAGCTTTGGAAAACGTTGGAATTACTATAAATTAGGTTGGCATATTAATATGCTAGCATTGATCACAAAGATTTTTTCTTTAAATACTGCTTAAAAAAGCAGTTACAAATATTTTTACAATTATATAATACTAATTATTATTGTTTTTCTATTTTAGTAGCTTCACTCATTTATTTCTTCTGCTTAAACTTTAAAACTCCCTTTCTTTAATTGTCACATGCCTACACACACATATTATGTATTGCCCCCTGTTAAATTAATCTTTTCTTTGTTTAAACTAACTCAACGTTTTAAGATGTTTTCAGCATTAACTTTAATCTATTGACTTCCTTAAAAATTATCCATGAGAAAAACTTAATATCCATTGTCAAATCTGGAAAAAGTTAATCATAAATGTAAACACATTTTCGCTAAAAAGCGCACATAAATTCATAAAACGTGCTTCTTCAATGTTTTTGTGTAAGAAAAGTAAATACTTAGCATGCACTTCCTCTGTTAGACTTTCAATGGACTAATCTTGGTAATGGTGGTAATTCCGGAACGAAGCATTTTAAAATATTAATAAATGAACTGTTATAACTAAAGTGAGAATAAGTATGTCTTGACACAAATTACTACAATTTATTTTTAAATCATACAATACGGAAAAGGTTATCTTGAATGTTGTTTCAAATAGATTTTTTATTTCGCGAAATTTAGAAAAATATATCTGGTGGAAAATCAGTCTGCTAAAACTTCAAGGTGTTCGAAACTCAACAAATCCATGCTGATGCTGTAAAAAAAATAAATATTTACGGTTTAGCTGACTATGATAGAAAATTGCTCAGAAGGCAAATTAATACACTGCGAAAATTAAATTGTTGTTTTTGCAATATAATACTGAAAGCAGAGGATTCAGCTTAAAAGTGTAAAAGCGAAGTAAACTAAAACAAGCAATTTTACAGTTTGTTATTGAAAAATTAGTAATTTTAGACTTTATTACAACAAAATTAGCTGTATTATACTGTAAAACCAACAGTGTAATACTGGCAGCTGATGCTCCAGTTTAACGCTTCACTGCACGATTTTTTATATTTTCATGAAAAAAATCCTATGTTACCTTTTAATAGCTCTAAGTTCAGGAAAAATGAAGAAAAAAATTAATCTTAAAAATGTGCACCAAAAATGATATTTTAATTGTTTAATCTACGTATGACACAAAGCACATAGCATATGCTTTGTATACCGATAAGTGAAATAATCTACAATGTGCTTTGTGCCATAAGTGGTACAAACAAACTTGCCCTTAAGTGTATTTAAATCTTTTTAGAACAAAAGAAATAATGACTAAGCACACTTCTAACGAAAATGCAGACACTCTTTTTTTTAAAGCAAGAACTGTAACACCTAGACTAGTACAACTAACTACTGTATAAACATCACACTAAACTATTATAGCAATGTTCCAGAAAGGGCACAAAACTCAGTTTAACTGCATTTAAATATCATAAGAATTTATGAGGGTTTTTTTGGTGTGTGCCAGATCAGGCACACCGTGCAGTGAAGGGTTAAAACTGTAAAATGCAAAGTAAGAAAATGTAAAACTGGCAAATTATACAGCTAATTACTGTAAACTAGCGGTTCTACAGTTTACTACTGTAAAATGCTAAGTTAGAAACTGTAAAATGCAAAGTAAGAATCTGTAAAACTAGCGAATGTTACAGTTTATTATTGTAAACTAGTGGTTTTACAGTTTACTATTGTAAAATGAAAAATAAGAAACTGTAAAACTAGTAAATTTCAAAGTTTATTATGTTAAACTAGCGATTTTACAATACAGTTACTATTATAAACAGCGGCAACAGTTTACAATTGTAAAATGAAAAATAAGAAACTGTAAAACTAGCAAATTTCAAAGTTTATTATGTTAAACTAGCGATTTTACAGTTTAATACTGTAAAATTAGCAATCTTACAGTTTATTACTGTAAAAACAACGCTGCTCTTACACTGATTTTGTTACTGTTTTTGCAGTGTAATACTAGCAGCACAGGTTCCAGTTTAAAACTATGAAATGCACAATTATAAGCTGTAAAATTAGCAATTTTATAGATAATTACTTTAAACTAGCAATTTTACAATTTACTACAGTAAAATTAACAGTTTTTCCACTTTAATACAGTAAAATTACTATAAAATTAACTGTGTGTTACTCTCATTTTTACAGTGCAAAAATAAGCACATAAAGAATTTGTTCGGGAAAATTCAAATTGCTCAGCCGCACCTGATTTCTAACTTTAATAGACAAATACTCATGATTTTAAACCAGATTTTCATTTAAAATATACATTCTTAAATGCATTATTACAAGGATACAAATTGCCACCTTATAAGATTAGTAGAATGGCAGGCAAAAACCCAGCAGTGCAGTTTCATCATCCAGCCGTTGCATTTTGACCATGTTTTGCAGTCATCAATCTGGAATAGCTGCAGGCAAATAACCTCATGTAGAAGCTGAAGAATATACACTCAGCTGCGACATTAAGTATTTGCTTGCACAAGCATGTAAAAATAATTTAGCACTTCCATCCTTTGCATCAAGCGCTTTCATGCTCTCCTACAAAGTAGAGATAAGGTGACTTACGCTAAGCCTGTTTCGAGATGTGGATATTTGAATGAGAAAGACCATTATTAATATCCATGGGAAAAATAACATGATGAAATTATTACACAATTCAATTAATGAGGGGGATTAAACCTGACCTCATTCTATTCTTTTTTTTTTTTTGGCTTACAAACCGTTTTGAAAATGTGAATCATTCTGGACATTTATATTCATAACGCAGGAAACTCGCTTACTTTTGGACAAACGACTTGTTTCTGAACTAAATTGACACCTTAATTTACCATTAAATTCAGTACTCTTAATAACCCCTTAACCTTGTTAGAGAATAACTCGAATGGAACTTTTTAAATCAGGTCTGGTGGACTCATTCAGTATGTGGTTGTTACAGCAGAAACCTCCATATTGAACGCTGGATAATTGAAATGTTTTAGATATATCAAATTCCTTAGATGTGTGTAGCATGTTGTTATGCATCTGCACTAAATGTACCATCAAGTAGTGAACATCCAATCGAATGACGTATCTCATAAAATACTAAGCAAGATATATGGTTTTAATATTGCTTCTGGTAATGTTAAAAAATTAACTAAATTACTTAAAGTAGAGTCCGTACGCTTCTTAAAGTTCATGCAAAATACAAGAATTTAACATATTTGGAATAACTGTAGGGGCAACTATTAAAAGTTCTCTTAAAATAAAATAGCCCAAAAATAATAAATTGTTTTTTTTTTCTTTTTTTTATGAAGTTTGGTTAAAACGCACAAGTTTGCAGTGGATCATCTTGACAAAATCTTAGCTTGTAATACCACCCCAGAAATCCAATTGCAATAAGGAAAAACAGACAGACTTTGAAAACTTTAACCGCAGTTAGACAACCAAAAAAGGGCGATGAAAAAATAACTAACTTGCAAAGAAAGAACCCATGAAAATACCGCACAAAGATGTTTCAATGAAAAGCAAAAAAGATCAAAAACACATTTTATTCAACATGTGTCAATTATTAACTGAGTGGCCAAACTGAAAAAGGAACCCAAAACATTATTCTAGAAACGTACATGGAACAACTCTTCTGGATATAAAGAAACCTAGAACGCGAAGAAGAGAGTGCCCTCAGAGCAGAATAACTGGGGGAGGGTTGAAAGTTTAAGAAACGCTAATAAACACGCTCAGAATTTGACCTACAATATTTAAATTTTATTCCAAACAATGTGCTGATATTTAAGCACAAATTATCTAAAAATTAATTACACATAAGTCTAGTTACGGTAGATAAAAATATACATAAATCTAGTTACAATTTTCACAAATCATTGAAACATTTTTTCGCGAATGTTACGATTTTATCATCCTTATATGTTCACAATAAATCAATTACTGGCCAATGTTAAACTACAAATGTTAAGAGACTATTCTGGGCTATCGATTTTGAAATTAATTGCATTTATTCTACTTTCTGGAATTTTAAACTGAACAAGAGCTACACGAATAGTTAGTTTTAGTTAATCGTTCTGGAAAAGCGAAACAAACTTTTTTTTTCTTGATTGTTCAAATACATTAATTTATGGCACATTAATCCCCAGAATTAAACGTAGATCTATCAGCCGCCAAAGCAATGAAACTAGAAAGCGGAGTCATTCTTTTGCTACCAACAATAACCTAATTTCGTAAAACAATTTAATTAGTGCGACAAAAATTCATTTTGCAAAATGAATGTGATTATTCGGCTTTTCAAAGAATTATTTTAAAACGGGAAATAAATACCACGATGTGAATTGTTATAGAAATATTGAAACTAGTAATCCATTCACCTTTCACAACTTTTAAAATTTCCTACCAAAGCTTTGGTTGTACTAACAACGAAGTTAATATCCCGTTTTAACTTTTAAAAGTGATGCTAAATATTAAATTGCACGCATTCTAGTATAATAAATTTAACTTAATGAAAAATAAATAAATTTAAACGGATGCTAAGTAAAAAAAAATTTAAAGTAATAGTAGCAGCTGCTAGTATACTGCAAGTTCTCGAGATAATTAAGAAAAAATACTTTAATACAATAAAACCAGTAATTTTACAAGTCTCATTGTCCACATACGTCTTCAGTAAAAACCATTGTTTCACACTTGTTTTGATTCTTCAGTTTCAACCTGAAGGTAAAAAACGTCGTATAAAAGTTGAGTATATTTTCCCAATGGTGGCAAAAATCTGAAGCTGCAGTCTCTGAATTCTGTAAGGAGCTGTTTTCGTAGTTTCTTGCCTTAGTTCCGGGTAAAAAGCAGTAATACACTGCTCTATACAGTAGCTTTTACCTTTACTCTCATAGTTGGAGCAGTAATATGTTTACGAACCTCTCACTTTTGTGCTTAAATATTTTTATTTACTCGTATAAAGTACTCAGCATCTATGCGTGACATTTACAGTCGCCTCATTTATACTCATTTGAGACTGACGAGCTCAAACTAGTGCAAAATTGCAGTCTCTGAACGCTGCAATGATTTGTTCAGTATTTTCCGTTTCTGTCATAGCTCCAGCTTTGGTTTAATAACTCCTAGCAGTAACATGTAGTTTTATCTATACTATGTTACTAAAAATACTTCAAAGCAGAGAAACACAATAAACAATCCTGCTAAAAATGCTTTACAACACTTTGAAAATTACGGTACATAACTTTTAGCAGCAAAATAAACATCAAATATTTAAAACATATTCTATCAGGTGACATAGATATGCCGTACGAAGTTAAACATGTTAAATATAAAACGTGATGTAAACTTCGTATTACTTGTAATTCAACCTATCTGAATTTTAAATTTGAAAAGTTGTGGAGAATAAAGAAATTAAAATGCCTGATCACTAATAAGCATTTTAAAACAGAATTAATTGGAGCAGTTTGATAAAAAATCCCTTCGTATGTAGTCTAAGTATTAGATTACGAAAATCATAACTTACCGCTTCCCTTTTGTAAATTTGAAAGGCGAACGCAATTACTAGTCAAACAAACCAAGAGGTGCGATTTTCAGTGAGCTTAATGCTCTAAATTTTCTAGTTTAGAAGCAAATTACATTCAACAGCACTTCTATGCCACACCGTCATTATTCACTGTGTGAAGATTCCTCAATTATGCAAGATGTAAATGAGATCATAAGAGGTTGTAAAGAGACCATCTTAGAGTATGGCGCTTTTAAAATGGTTCATGTAATTGAACCTGCTTTGAACGATTGCAGAAACACTTTATTATAAGTTTTTATTAAATGTCTTGACTTTTTTTCAACCCGCGTTGCTTTCATTGCATTATATTCATATGTTTCTGGAAGAAAAATAAAATTATTATGCGTATTGCTTGCTTACGGACAGAAAAAAATTGTGCTGTTAAAAACCAAGTACAAAGTCGACTTTCAAACTAAAAGGTCATCACGTTAAAAACTAATTTAGAAATTTTATTGCAAATCAAATAACTGCTTTACCCCTTTAAAAACTGATATATTTAGCTTCGCTTGAATTCTTAAGGAACTCACACTTTTAAAAGATAACAAGAAGTTCTGTCAAGAACTAAACGAGCCTACTTTCCCGTACATCGACATCGGCATTCTAGCATCTGATCAACATTATCTTGATTATCTGAGACTGAAAATTATGTCAAAAATACCTTTTTAGCACTTAAAGCTGATTTCTAAATGCAAAATATACCAATCTCATCAGATGAAATAGACACGTAAAAAGTAAATAAACGAATAAATAAAGTATTTTCGCACCTTTTAGTGAATGTAACTGTTATAGTTCTTCCGTAGAAAAATTCCTCAATCGTTTTCAATAAATAAATAAATAAATAAAAGTACAAAGAACATACACAGAAAGGAAAAAAAAACTCGTTCGTTAATAAAATGTCTCGAACTTCATTTTTAATCCGTTGCCAGTTGTTAAAGATAAATAAAGAATAAAATGCTCTCGCGAATGAAAAAAATTTGTTACAAAGAAAAACGTCTGCTAAAAAAATAATAATAATAAAAACAAAACAGATAAATAAATAAACAAAAAATCGTCTGCACTGTCAGTCAGTTTTTTTTCTGATCCTGCATTTCCGCCATGTTTACGGAGTCGGGGTCGGAATCAGTCCTCACAGAAGATTATCCAGAAAAGTACTTTACATGCATTATTTATCAAAACCATTTCCTTACAAAATTAGTTTGAAGGAAATCCGGCTTTAAGCTCAGGATCTACATTTAACTTAAATTTCCCCGTAGGCGCTAATGTTAAGTTTTTTTCTGAACGGTTCAACGTTGAACAAAAAATGGTTCGAATCAAAAAGCGAACTATGGGAATGAGAATCTCCGAGATCTTTCGAACAAAAAAAAGTTTATTCAATTCGGATGGTTCACCTAAAAGTTATTAGGTGGGGAAAGGTTGCTTGATTTGTTCAATGTTGAACGAAAAAATGTTCAAAATTTAAATATGGTAATGAAGTATCCTTGCTGAGATCCTTCGAACAAAAAAAAAGTTTGTTTAAATCCCACTGTTCACTCAAAAGTTATTAGGGGCTTGTTTGAAGGGAGCTTGTTTGAACGGTTCAATGTTGAACGAAAAATTGTTCAAATCGAAAATGTAAATACGGGAATGAAGTATCCTTGATAAGATCTTTCCAACAAAAAAAAGTTTGTTCAAATCGGACTGTTCATTAAAAAGTTAGTATCGCGGGACCGGTTGTTTGAACGGCTCAAAGTTGAACCAAAAATTGTTCAAATCAAAAAATCAAATATGGGAATGAGCTGTACTCGCCGAGATCTTTCCAACAAAAAAAAGTTTGTTCAAATCGGAATGTTCATTCAAAAGTTATTAGGGGGGGGGGGACAGACAGACCGACAGACGCACAAATTCCCCATCTCAATACCCTACTTTCCAATTTTTAATTTTTCAATATTCATTTTTCTTTTTTATTTCTTTTTGACTTTTTTTTGGATTTGGCGATATTTTTTTGACTTGGCGATATTTTTGATTTGGCGATATTTTTAGATGCATTAAACCACTTTTAATGCTTTTTAGTCTTTCTTTTATTTTTAACGGGAAAGTAGGCTAAAAAAAACATATATAGCATGAAAAATGTATAATATTTACATTTTGAAAGCACCATACTCAGATGTGTCTGAAGCATTAGTAAATCGTTTTGTATATTGCTTTGTGACAGAAAGTGCATCAACGCTTACAAAATCAAAATCACTTTAAAAATTGCAGTCTTAATTTGGTATTGTAAGTTAAAATTTTTAATAAAAATCAAAGTTTGGAAAAAGTTTTTAGAAATTCGTTTATAGACCCTCCTACCGTAAAAAATATAAGTATGATTAAAAAAAAAAAAAAAAACACTATACAAAATATTCCGGACATGTGAGGCTCAACTTTATGATACCCCTTTTTCAACTCACAAAAATACCATTTTGCTTAAAGTTATCTATCATTACTCAAACATCTGCAAAATACCTGAATAACCTCTTTTTAAAAAAATACTTCCTTATAGTTCTTGTTTACATTTTATCACCAGATGCAAAAATAGAGGAATTTTAAAGTCTGTTATTACCTCAAGAATTTCTAAACGGTTAGAGCTGTAGTTATGAAAGTGGAGTATATTAAGTTACTATGCAACTACACGAGGAAGTCACGTGCAGAGCCATCTGGCTGCAAATTTCGAAAATACCTTTTTTATATCTCAAATGGCACAATATATACGGTAAAAAAGGTCCATCATAAAATTGTTCAGAATCATCAAAATAAGAATAGAAATAATCCTTAGCACAGTAATGCAAAAAATAGTAGTCTTAAACTATGCCTTTGAGCTATGATTTAATTTAAGTCAGAATTTGTTTTTTATTTTTTTTTCTTTTTAGTTATAAATATTAACTCTTGATATTTTAATAACAAAAAATGGTTTATTATGTCAGATAAAACGTATGTAAGTGTTGTGCCTTATTTGAAACGGATGGAGTATTTTTTTATTTAAATATATTCCACTTAATCCCTCTACTCCCAAAAGCACTGGTGACCTTTAAAAACTACGTTTAAAATCGGTTTTCTGTTTTAGTAGCACCACGTCATTTTAGACGCGTGCTTCCATTTATTGATCCTAATGATCGTTTTTCTGAGTTATCACAGTTCAAATATGAAAATACTTTTATATAGCTTTAGTATTCGATTGTGGTTTAAAATTTGTACGTGGTTTAAAATTTGTATCTGGTTTAAAATTTGTACACAATTTTCACCACTAGACCAAAGAATGCTTTTTAACTTGTTTTCTTAAACAAATTCATCCAAATAAAGTAATGTATTTTTCTGCAGTTCAAATAGTGAATTTAAAACATTTTAATATGAAACAGGACCGCCATTTCAAGTTTTTTCCGGGGGGAGGGGCAAACCGTCCAAACTCAATGCAATTTCATCGGAAAACATAAAAACCACGCCCACTTATATTTAAATACATTGATTAATCAAAGTAAGGGGGGCCTGATACGAAACTCATTTGCTTTTTTTTCTTTATATTACTACAGATTGACCAGCTGGTAAAGTTCGTATTTGGTTTGAAATGAAATACGGAGGACATACATTATTTCATTTGCTAAGCATTATAAGTTTATTTGATAAGTGATCTCCTAAGATGCATTTGAACAAAGAAGGGCAATTTTTTTTGTTCTTAATTATGCTTCTATTATTTTAAAAAAATATTACACTGCATAAATGCAATTTTAAACTACTTTATAAGCGCAAAAACTGCAGATATCTGTGTTTCGAGGTTACAATCAACATCTTTTTTAACGTTTAGAAGCGTATCGATGAAAAAATGTCTGACAAGAACAGTAAGGGCCTTGCTCCACATTCACGTAAAGCAGAAAAATAAAACAGAAACGTAAAATGGATTACATAGTGTTCCTATGGAAAGTACCCGGATTTTCTGTTTCTGCCTTCGGTTTCGGTCGCGTTTTACGCTGATGTGGAGCAGGGCCCTAAGGCGAAACAACAAACATTTTAAAAGGTGAAGATAGGGGATTACCTGAACAACCTCAGAAAACATTAAAAACCATTAAAGAGACAGTAGGAAGGAAAGACAGTAAGGTAGCTTTCTCGTGTAAGTAGAAACCACATGAAGAAAAAATACAGTTTGGAAGAGAGATACAGACGATAAATTTAAGGCATGAAAATGCATTTGGAATAACTGCAGATAAAATAATGAAATAATGAAAGAGAAACGGTGAAAGTAAGGGGAAATGAACAAAACGTAAATGTTCAAAAAAATAAAATTAAATGTAAACAGAAAGCATAGAAAAAAACAAAACATATCACTTTTTTTTGCAAAAACGACATGTGTTTAAAGTTAGTTATGCAAATAAGGTAATATGAAAAAAAAAATAGTTTAAAGAACAAAAAAAATTAAACCTGTAGGAGAAAAAAATTAAACGGCTTTAGAATCTCTACAACTATTCCTTAAAATGTGGAACTTAATAATTCTAAGAAGGATATAATGTCAAAACAATTACATTTTTTAGTAATGGAAACTGTGAAGAACATTAGTTTGAGCTTGTTTGGCATTGGGATATTATGTTTTACTGTTTTTGAGAATTATTTAACAAGTTATCAGTTACAAAAATTTGCATCCGTTTCCTTTAGAAAAATGTACTTTAAATAATGAACGATAACAAGTATAAAGCATAGGCAAGTAATTAATAAGGTAGCCCATTTATTTGGTAACATCGTGTTTAGCAAATATTTATCTATACTTCGAATGCTTGGAGTTGTTGTTCTGTATTTGAGAACGCAGGAAAATTTGATATTAGATTTCCATCGCAAATCGCAATGTTAGGTAGAAATATGGTACGAAGTTACGTTATCTTGTTCGCGTCAGTTTTAAGCAGCTTTAAAGCTTTAAAATAATGTAAATAATACAGTTTTTTGGGGCTGGGAATAGTGTAATTTTCCTGACAAAAAGGAAAATGATACCAAAATCTTCCAATATCACACTGCAAAAAATGAACTGTTGTTTTTACAGTATTATACTGGCAGCCGAGGTTCTAATTTAAAACAGTAAAATGTACAATAATAAACTGTAAGACTAGTAATTTTAGTTTCTTACTGTAAAATTAACAATTTTACAGATTATTGCCATAAAATTTATCTGTATTACACTGTAAAAATAGCATTATAATTCTGGCAGCAGAGGTTCCAATTTAAAACTGTAAAATGCATGGTAAAAAACTGTTAAATTAGCAGTTTTAAAGTTTAGTACTGAAAAGTAGCAATTTTACAATTTATTTCTGTAAAAATCATCTGAAAGCATAAATTAACTTGCTGCAGCAAGTTAATTTATCACCTAAAAAAAAATGTTAAACGTAGTTTCAGACAAATATTATTTTTCTTATTGCTCCGACGCTAACTGTAAACTTGTGAGAAAGCGGTCATGCACCTTGAGTTCGTAGAGCTCTGTCCCTAAATGACATCACGGCATGTCTGATATTTTTAATATGTGAGACATGTGACTTTCAAAATCAGTTACACAGAGTATTTAGCAATTTAGAAGATAAAAAATGAAAGTCAATTATTAATTAATAAATTTTGGACTTTACTTTTTTGCTCTTTTTACACACAGAAAACTCCTTTAAACTTATTGCAAAAAATCTGGTATGGAATCCACACTACGAGTACTTCCTTTTCCGTGTAAATTTCTTAGTAGTTGCCTTAAATGTTAAAAAAAGTGCTTGGAGTGAGCAAGGTAACAATTCAAATATTTACTCCCCTAATCTGCCACGAAACAATGCAAACAATATTTTACAATGGTTAATTTTCTAAATATTGCTGATTTTAATATCATTCAGTGAATTTTTCGCAAAATATCGCCAATAGCGCCAAGTTAAACCCAAATTCAAAATATAATTTTTTCTATAAATTTGTCGCCAACTTGGCGATATGTCTCCAAGCTGGCGTCAAACATTTGGCGACCAAAAGCTTGGCAACATTTCGCCAAGTGGTCGCGCCAATTCATATCACTTGAGTCTGTATTGAAATTAACATTGATTTACCCCAAAAAAGGGGTAAAAGACCCCCTTGGGAACATTCGAATGCAATCACAAGGGGAGGTGCGCAACTAGACTTCCCTCAAAGCCTACATACCAAGCTAGAAGCTTCTACGGCATGAGGTTTTGAGTTATGCGACATACATCCGCACAATACGTATACACAGACGTCACGAGAAAACTCGTCGTAATTTACTCGAGGGCTGTCGAAATTGATTTTTCGGCTGTTTGTATGTTGTTAGGTACATATGCACGTGCTGATAGGTCGAAAAAACTACGCGACATTCATTTGGGGGTGAGCAAAGTCAAAATTTAGACCGAAATTAGAGTGAAATTTTTTTCGTGATCACAATACTTCCTTTACTACGTAACAGGAAGAAATTATATGTTAAGTTCCTATTGTGTGAAGCTATTATCTTCAGTTGAATTCAAGACCTCCTTCAGAGGACCAAAAATTCAAATCTAGTAGTTTAGTCAATGTCTTGTTTGTGAAATACTCTAAATAACAGAGTTATTCAGTTACTAAGTATCTGTCCATGATCATTAAAATAGAATCTTTTGACGTAGTATTTTTGCTAGAGTATTAAAAAATAACTTTTTGGGTCCATGAAGGATTGAATCCGTGACCTTCGGTTATTCAGGCAACGCTTTAACCTACTGAACTAAAAAGACGCTAGCAAGTTGCTAAACAATTTTAAAAAAAAGTTTAATAAAAACAGAACAATAAATTGAATTTTACATAACACAGACACAACGTGAATTTTTGGGAGCGGGGCTAAGATACACTGCAAACTTTCTTGACAACAGCATCGTGACGTCAGCGTGACATTTGCGTGACGTTTGCCTATGAAAAACAATCTAGATAAAACGTCACAGCCTACTTAGCGAATTAGAGGAGATCGCTGACTGCTTGTGAGCTCTTATTGGCTCCGCCCGTAGTGACGTTCAGTGTCAAGTTAAATTGCATTCTAGTATAGTAGGGAGTGTCAACTACCTTTGAGTAAGAGTTGAGAACTTCAAGAGAGCCATTTATCTTCATTGGAGGTAAGGTTCCCATACATAAAAAAAGTAAGGAAAAAGTTGTGAAAAATATAAATAACATAACAAAAACATTTTTGCAAATTTTCTTATCACTAAAATCGTCGCTTTGGAAGAATAACGCTGCAACTCAAAAAAGCCAATTTTTCAGGAGAGCAATTTTTAACTTTTCAGAAACTTCTATCGTGCTTGTGCTCAAAACTATTGCGACTATTTTAATGAAACTAGCATTAAAAAAACTGCATTTTAATCTCTTTTCTAATGTAGCATGATTGACTTCAATGACATTTTAACTAATGACGTAATTTTAAAAAGAGTGAAGGTAGTTTGAGTTACATCAGTGTTCTCCAAAAATTGCTCCTTAGCGGATATTTTTGACACTTTTGAGTTGTAACCTTGTTCATCATAAAGAGCGATTTTTTCTGAACAAAATGATATAAAAATGACGATTTTTTTGAGTTGCAGCGTTATTCTTCCAAAGCGACGAAATGTCGCATTAGCTATGCATAACAGCAGAACAATGCGCTTAGATTGTATAGTATGTTTATTTTGCCTATCGGTCGACGTAAATAGGTTCAACTTACAGCTGAGAAATTTCAGCACATTTAAATTTTCAAGAGCGTTTGTTAGATACAGTACCATCTTTTTAATATAAAAATGACACAATATAAGAATTATTACACGCTAAGATGTAACCTGTAATTTCATTAGGATAAAAGCTTTAATATGATTTTTATATCCACGTCAATTGAATCGGCAGTTTGAAGAAGGGAACGAAGACCAAAATTTCAAAATTGGTTTTTTTCGTGATTGTATATCTCCTACTGTGAATACACATGTTTGTGCAAATAAAAGAACAAAAAACTGGTTGGTTTTTGTTCTTTTATTCTCACTAACCATGTGTATCCACAGTAGGAGATATACAATCACGAAAAAACCCAATTTTGAAATCTTGGTCTTCGTTCCCTTCTTCAAACTGCCGATTCAATTGTGCGTGATCCAAGATTAGAAACAACTTAATTTCTATTTCGATAATATTGTTTAATAGCACTTAGAATATTATGCTTTGTCTTCTAATCTTTTTTATATCATGTAAATAGAACATACTAAAGTATTAAATATGTTTTGTATGAAAATCTGCTTTAAATGAGCATTTTGAAATGACTTTTATTCATAACCTTATATCACCAACTGTCTTCATTCTATCGCCTAAATTTACCGGTGAGTAATTTGCTTCCGATTTGATGCAGCTTTATTTACTAAGCTCTTTATATAAAGCTCGTAAATCTCTAACTACGCTATTAAATTCAGGCTGCGAAGGATTGATATAAAGGTTTAGTGGCATTTCTCAGTAGGTGTTCTCTTACAAACTCAAACTAGTAGAACCTTTTTGACATTAACGTATTTTTCTTTATTTTTTTATTAATTTGTTTTATTTTATTGTATTTAATTGTATTTGTTTATTTGTTTATTTTTATTTATTTATTTATTTATTTATTTATTATATTTATTTATTTATTTATTTATTTGCTGTTTTTTTTTAAATAATGTTTAGCTTTTCACGTAAGTAGTAGAAGTATTGTTCTCAAAGTATTGGACAGAAAAAGTACACTCACATCATTGTTGACAGAGTAGAAAATTGCAGCATGGAGAAAGCAAAATTGTGATCAAAAATAAATCTTATCTCAGTAGAACGGTTATATTAAGTCATCTGTTTAACAAACTTCGTAAAATGCGCTACTTATGTATTTTGCATTTTTATCACCATCTTTGAGAAATTAAATGAAATGCTAGATTAGTTTTACAACCATTTCTCTTTTTTTTTTTTGTATTTGGTGCCTATATTTCCATCGTACCCTCACAATGGTGATTTTAAATAATATTTTTAACCGGATTTGAAATAAACCGTATTTATATATTTGGCGCCTTACACACATGAAATGACATTTAACATTCTCGATAAGTTGTCGATATGATTATCATCGCAGCATTAGAATTTTAAGTGCAAATATCCATACGTATTTAGTTGTCCACCAATGTGCAAAAAAAAAAAAATAAATATAAGCAGTCTAGTAAAAGAAAGTGTATGATTGTAACAAAAGCTTTTGTCAGATGTCTGTGCATCCATAAGCTAAAATTTTTGTGCATTGAAAAAGACGTTAATTTGAACGCGGAAACACGTGTCTGCAGTATCCCTGCTTATTTGTGCCTCCTCAACGTTGTAATTTTCTCTACATCAATAGCACAAAGGT